>NIJG01000029.1:4311702-4353409 GCA_002201625.1 Euglossa dilemma
TCGATTAATTTTCACGGTAAAGAGATCAAATGACGATTATGAAACATTTGGCAGGTAATTAAATCCAAAAATAAGCTCTGGCAATTTAATATTAATCGAATATTAATCGGATCTGTGCGATGATATTTATAATCGATGAAATTAATGATACAGAATCAACACGGTAACAAGAAGAAGCACGAGGAGGGTCATCATCATCGGAAGCAGAAGGGCCGCAAGCAAGAAGATGGCATGGACAGTCATCATCGATACGATAAGAAATATGGAAAGAAGGGTGGACAGGAATCGGGGAAAAAATGGTTCGCCAGCAGTGGCCATTAGATTTCCAACGAAACAAAGTACGTTTCCTGATTACGAACGCGTATTTCGAAAGATCGACTTCGTAACTAGTCAGACAGATAACGAATATACCACTTCGTTATCTACTTTGAGATTCTTTAAAGGGAGATATAAGTAATAAGATTAGACTGGGATTAAATACTTTTTAAAAATTGGAAATAAAGAATCGAGAAGCTCTAGAAACAGAGATTTAAATAATAAGATTACGACTAGACCGTGGTTGAATACTTTTTAAAAATTGGAAATAAAGAAACGAGAAAATAGGAACAAATCGAAACACGAGCAAAAATAAGACAAGACGAAAATGTTTACAATTCTTAAAAAATTCAAGATACGTTTATAACAAAAATAATTATATACCAAGTTAAGTAAGATATATACAGAGTGTCTCCGAATAATATGTATGTGCAATCTAAAGGCGATTCCTTATTAAAAATTAAGAAATATAAAAGGACTAAAATTTTTTTTATTTTAACTTCGTTTCCGAGATAATCAAATTTGAAGATTCACTTCGTGGTATTGGTATAAATTACCTAAAATATAATATAATATACATATATACGATACGATATATATATTTTTTTTAATTTCACAGACCATTATTCGTTTAATCAATATTCATAAATCGTGAAAAATAAATCAGAATTTCTGCGTACACTCAAAATATAATACTTGGAGAAACAATCTGAAATTTCAGCGAACGCAATGTCTAACAATCTCAGGCTCTAATCTAAACCGAAATTTATCTATTCAAAATGGCGGGTTAGCCTTCAGAGTTACAGGGCCCACGCCTAACTTCCGCCGCGGCGAAATTCTCGCTGTAACAAACGAAAGTTAGCAGAGTTGAGATGCAAATGCAGAGAAACGTATAAGAACGCCGGGCCAGAAGTAGTCGAACGTGGAAACAGAATGCACACGCGTAAATAGCGGTGCAGGTGTATGGAATTGTCTGCTCGTCAAGGTGACAGGCTTAATAAGTGCAATTCCGCCGGAAGTCGAGGAAATCGAGTCGACGTTACACAAGCTGCGCGTTTATTCGATATATTAAAGATTTTCTCGCGGGAAAACACGCCGATGCGATTTTTGTTTACGCGAAATCTCGCGAAATTTCGTCCTTTCAGGATGGTCGTCTCGTGGATTTATTCCTTGGAATACTTTTCGACGCGTACGAGGCGACAGTGGGTACGAATGTTTCGAATGACAATAGAATCTATTACAAAAAAGAGACGGCGGTTTTTGTGGATGAAATTATACGACGGGGGACGAGAAAGTAATTTTTTGTAGGGTCTTTTGCGCGCTTTAACGGGATTCGTTTGAAACGTGATAATGATCCCGAATGTCCTTGTTGATAATACCGTAGAAAGTAAGTTTCATTGTGAGCTCGAATATTCCGCGTCACAGCCGATCGTTAAAAGGTAACAGGCTATTTTAGTCGGAAGATCAAGTTTCTATCGCGTTTCTGATATTTAGCTGTTATCACACTCGCGAAGCTAGAATTATTAGGGATTATTGTGCCAGGGATAAGTCGAAATTCATAGATTCGTCTAGTAATGTTAAGAAAGAAGACTTCCAGTTATCCTTGAGAGGGAGGGATTTATGTATTTTATATTGAAACGAGAGCCTTTCCACTCTTTTCATGTTGCATTTAATTTTTGAATTAGAGGAAGTATCTATTTTCTGAAAATTCATGTGCAATGTTCAGAGGTTAACAGGTAAACGGGTAAAGCGTGTAGAGTAAATTCTGATTATTTAAATTATTGGACTCTCAAATTTCCAATTCAAAATTTTATAATTATTAAATTACCGAATAGCAGTATTTCCGAATTTTTAAAGTCTCAGATTTCCAACTTGTCATATTTCCAATTGTCGAATCTCTTTGGATCCGAATTTTCAAATTTCCAAACTTTCAGATTTTCGTATCACTAAATTTCTGAATTCCCACATTTTCAAATTACCGAATTTCTAAATTTCAGAGTTTCCGAATTTCCAACGTCTCAGATTTCCAATTGTCGAATTTCTCTGTTCCCGAGCTTCTAAATTTCCGAATTTTTCATCGTCTAAATTCTAAACCCTCCAAACGAAAAAGTTCCAAATTCCAAATTTCGAATTGAATTCCAAAGAGAAGAGTCTGCGTTCGAACCCCATTGCCACACCGTTCCCTGTAACACGCAAGAAACCCAAACAAAGAATCTCTTCTGAAGGATGCTGTACTCGGCATTTCACGAGGTTGCAAGAATGGCGAGAAAGTTCTTTGAACGGCAAATTAAGCAGCATCGTAACAAAACATGGCGGCCGGTGGCAGGAGTCGAAAAACTCGCCCTTACGAGACAAAGGAAATAACGAAACAATCTCGATCACGATAGCCGATGAAGCGAGAAGCCGTTCTCGTCGATCACTCGCGACGGCTATCCCAGCGTGAAAAGTGAAAATCTTGGCGTGAAATTGGCCACGGTTCGCTAAAGCGCTTCATTGTCGCTATGTCGTATGAATACGAACACGGTATCGATTCGAGAAACCGCGATTGTACCCGCGAGAGGAAGCCAGACGCGTTCTATCCAGCTCCTTCGCGGGGCACGACGTTTATTCCCCACTCGACGAGGTTAATTAGTTTCTGCAACACGGATTTTCTCATTCGCTCCACTCGATCGATATATGCGCGATTTACGGTGCATTGCTCCGTGGATTAACCTACTGCATCGTTCAGTCATTTATAACTTATATATTCATTGGAGAAACGCTGGATTCCCAATGGCCGTTTACAGACTTTGAATTTGCCGCACTTTTAGGTACAGTGGGATACGTAATATGGTGACTAATTGAGTGAAGTTATTTTAATATTTAATTAATAATAAATCCTTCTGACACATCAGTGGTTATCGATCAGTATCCTGCGAATTTTCAAAACAGGACTATTTATTTGGAATATTATATAATTATTTATTTTAAAATGGGATAAATAGTTGCATTATTATCTTTTTTATTATTATTGCATCAATTCATTTGGTATGAATTTTAGCAATTATTTTTTCAAATTTAGCATCAATCGTTCGCAATTATAACCGAGATTTTGTTACGTTTTAGACTGTAGTATTTCTGCGCTAAATGTCTTTGAATCCATTTGTGAAATATTATATTGTATATTCGTTGCTACACCAAACTATATCGCAATCAAACAATCTTTTTCTGGCAATTATTAATCCTTACTTCTTGCATCAGTATCGGAGTCTGTGGTCGGTCATGATTTCTTCTGTTCGCGAGCAAGAAGAAATGAAAGATTACAGGGATTAACGATTTAACAGCTGTTTCAATAAGAAGATAATTTCCTTCTTTTTTTTAAATTGCCATTCCACTGCTTTCGCCAGAAATCCATTAAATTCTTGTAACTTTCTTTTATCTTTTATATCATTTATATTTTATATTCTCGTATATTATATTCTCCTACAGTAAATCATAAAATACACGAAACGTGTTCTCATAAACCCAGGGAGTGTATGCAAATTTTAGAATTTTTAAATAAATAAAACGCATGGTAAATTGTAGAAAAAATAAATTAGATAGAAGAAAGTTTAGACTCGTACATCTCGGTAAATGAATGGTAAATTAACTTCGTAGAGTTTGTACTCCGTTGTTTCTTTACAGGTCGTTAAAAATTTTAAAACATCCCGTTGGGTAATTTCACCCGAATATTTTGATAGCTCCGTGTGGGCAGTGGTTAAGTAAAATAAAGAGGTTGTTAATTCGCCAGAGGAAGGAGAAACAACGCGTGGAAATATAAAGGGGAACGAGTCGTCTATAGTCAGACGTAGTACGCTATCTATTAAGCTATCCTTCGCAATTTTTCATCAATTTACTACTTCGCACGTAGCGAAGATCTCGTAAAAATATTGTTTAAGATTTCCTCACTCGTGTTTACTTTCGTATTTTCAACCGTGAACGCAAACTTTCTTCTCAAAATTAAAACGGAAAATAAAATTCTCTTTGGCGGAAGAATATCTCTGTGAAAATAAATGATAATTTCAGCGAGTTTTCGATAATTAATTTACAATGTATTTCAAACCAATTCACTTTAATTAATTATTGAAACCTAGTAATTAATCTCTCTAGTCTCAGAAAACATACAAATTTTCAATAAAACAATAATTACCAATATCACATTAATTTGCAACAAAAGGTAATTACAAGTACGATTAAATAAAATTTATTTCCTTCATCTTCCATCAACAACTAAAATTCTAGTTACAAAAAATAACAATTTCCAGGCTTCCTATTTTTACAAATACCAAAGAATTAATTTAAATTTTTTTTAGATGGAAATCAATCTTCATCACACCACTTTAATTAAGATCGGTGTGTCGTGTTACACGACCATCCATGATTAATTATCATTATTGTTAATTATAATTACTCTACTATTGCAATAAATAATTACCCATGAATTATTATTATTAACTACTATTCGCTGATTGATTGCATAAGGATAAAATTACCACTACTATTATTACCGCAAGTTGGTAAACAGATTGACTGCTAAATATCCATCGGCGAGTTAACCCATACCCGTTCTGGAAGGACGAATTAAAAGACCGTTCGCCTGGAAGGGGAGTCCCGAGGTGAAGTTCAAGGGGAGTCGTAACGAGGTCAGTCGTCCTCGGCGAATCGAATAAAATCCCCTAGATGAGCCGAAGATTGCGCCACCTTCCAGTTAGGGAGCATCGTTCGCGGCGTAATGGCGGCACCCGTGGGTGGTGGAACGTCAGAAACTCTGACGCAGGCCGATCCTTCCTTTCCTCCGCGAATTATCCTTTCTTCGTTCTTTCTGCCTCCCACGCGGCACGATCCTTCCTGTTTTCGTCGGACGGCAGTCGATGGAGCGGTAAGTCTCTTTTTTCGCCGAAGCGTGACCGTGTCACGCTCGGAAATGAGCATCTAGAGTGCGTGCAAGTGCGTCGGGATGAAACGCAGGAGAGAGTTCTCGAGAGAGGGCGCACAGAGAGGAGCAGGTTCTAGAGAGTTTGGTAAATAGGAAATATACTTGAAAGAGAGGAAGGGAAACACGACGATGGTTTCCACGTGGTTTAAAATACCTTTGCGCTTTTCCGCTTTTTCCTACGGATCCTAACTTCCCCTGCGCCTTTTTTCACATTGCGCAGTGGTTATTGAATCGTGTGGAATAACGATTATTAATCACGGTAATTATTTTTAAAATAATAATCGCGTGGAATATCGATTATTAATCACGATCGTGACGTAACTTCTATTAGGGTAATTTATTTTTAAAATTCAATATCACGATTCACAGTAACTACTGCTCCTACTTTCTCCTGCGCCATTTTTTTTTGAGATATTATGATTGCGCAGTGGTTATTGAATCGTGTGGAATATCGATTATTAATCACGAGCGCAAAAATATTTCACCATGAATTATCGGTATATCCCATTTCACAGCGAGCTGAAGTTGGCTGCAAGCTATACGTTGCTATCGTATTTCAAATAGTCACGTGCTAAAAAATCGATGTAGAGTATCAAACGATGTTTAATATATTTATTAATAACAAGAAAATAAATTAAAAAGTGCTTAACACGAATAGAATTAAAATCAGCATAGAAATCTTTAATGCCAATGTTTTAAAAACTAAAATAACGTTTCAACTGAATTTTTCATTAACCAGTGAAATTTTATTTAGATTTTTTAGAGAATTGGACGTAAAAATGACAATTTATTAAGTTTGAAGAAACAGCATCAGCCCGACTGTACGGCGTGACATTTTATTAATTAAAAACGAAGGCATAGGATGGTAATCATAATTCGTGTAATACGAATTCATAAATAATTTGTTTCTCGTAATTGTATGCTCGATCAGTAGCGATAATTCGATTGGGATCAATCGCGACGAGCTCGCATAATTAATATGGAAATATGTACACAGACGAACGTAAATCGCAACGAACACGGCCAAGTTAATTCGTCGTCGGCGCTTTAACAGAAGCGTGAAAGAAATTCGTCACATAATTGCAAAATGGCAATCGATTCGTCCCGTGTCTCGTACCGACGATAATTACTTAATAAATCGTTACCAAATTTCCAGTGTTTACTCGACGAAGAAGCCGCAAGATTTCTTATCGAATCGGAAGAAAGAGTGGAAAAAAAATATGCAAAACACTGGCTGAATGAGTCAAGTTAATTCCCTCGAAGAACCAAAGCGAATTTCTCAGACAATAATAAACTAGTCATCGAGTTTGTTAGTTTTTAAAACGCTAACCTATCGAGGTATAATCAACGTGATTATTTAAATATGAAAATTGAGGAAATTGAACGTATATTTGTGACATGAATAAATAATTAAATTTTTAATTTACACAGGTATCTAAGTAATATCGAAATATCTATAAATGTTCCTGAAAGAGTTAAATCTGTGATTATCGAAATATTTTTGAAAATGTTGAAACTGCGATACACTTTGTAAGAAATATGACAACCATAAATTTCAAGTAGAATTCTAATCATTGTCTAACCAATTTCATTGACATCACGACGACATTGTCATTCTTAAGACATTGATCGATGAAAATCAATATTTTCTACTCTAATGATCCCAGTTAAAGTTTCTTTGCCCAACTAATTAAGCTTCCATTAAAATTTGCCACAATTTCGTCTAATTTATCTTAACTTTAATTGCACCTTTCCGGTTGATACACTCAATTTGCCAGAAAACAGCATGCACCGCAACGTCGAAATCGAGAGTAACGTTGATCGCGAACCAATCGTTTCTTCCGTCGAAAAACCACATCGCGTTGTTCTTTCACCGCGTACTTCTGATCCACAAAACGACAGGGGGTCTGTAGCTTTTCACCTGACGATTTCACGCACAATGGAATAGGCCACAGTCTTACACAAGCCCTCGTAACTTCCGGTCTCGTTGAACAATTAAGATACGTCGAATTAATCGATAGATTTATATATTTCTTAATTTCCGAACTTTTTAAACTAACGATTCCTAATGAACGAACAGTAGATATTAATGAAAATATATATTTTTATGGGATACGTAAAAATATACATTTTATTTTCCATACGTTGCAGAGTACACATTTCTCGTGTGAATTATGAAAATGATCTAAATCGTATATTAGTAAAAAATATTAAGAAAATTGATTTTTATACAACTTTGAATTCGATATAACGATTTTACGCTTTACGATAAGTGAATGTAATACACAATAAACGATAAATTCACTGCTTTTAGATTTTTAAGTCGGATCACTTTCATAATTATGGACGCACGTAAGAATTGAAAATTAAAAAAGATGCGATACAGGGCTGTGGAAAGAATGTTAATACGATTAGGTTAAATCGTATCGATTTACTCCAGTAATGGTACACACGCGGTTCTTCTGTATGAAAAATACTCGCTTAATTGGCATTGGTTTCGTGTAATACAGATTTTCCGGCTTCGGGATACCTGTAAAACGGTTGTTATTAATTATTCGTTCGAATTCCATACCGGCAACGGACAGGAATTTATCCCAGCGATCTTGGATAAGTAAAAAATCGGAAGATCGTAACGGGGTAAGAAAAGAGAAATTTGCGATACGAGATATTCTGTTCCTTTCTCTATTTTCGCGGTAGAGATACCAAATACGAGTGGTCAAACTGAATTTCTTCCAATATATGCGTAACTAAAAATATAAGAACATTCACGCGTAACTATCCTTCCTCGAGCGATCCCGACGAACGAAGAAAAAGTTTGAAAAATGAAAAACGTATCGAAACTGAGATAAAAAGGAAATCACATGACGTTCATTATTTAACCTCGTATGTTTTAACGGAGTTACATCCACTCGACAAAGAACGGAAGAATTGGATAAACTCGTACTATCGATCGATATCGAAATGACGTGAATCGACTGTGCCGGCCCGATCGGGTAAATCGCGGCTCCTAATCGCTGTGAAATTGTCATATCATTCGCGAACGGTTTTCTCAGACGAGAAACCACCCGATATAATTGCCTGGCCCGACTNAGGAAAATAATCAAGAATTAAAGAAACACGGAATGAGATAGAATGAAAATAATTCCAAAAGAAAAAAAAAAAAAAGAAAAAAGAACAGGAAAGAAGAAGAATAAAAAGCGAAGTTTTACGCAATGATGTGGATTAAACTGAAACTTCGGGATGTTTGCCACGATTCGGCCGAGCGACCATCTTGTGCAACGTTAGAGGCGGAGAAAGGAGGAAGAAGAAAGGATCGTACTATCGATCGATATCGAAATGACGTGAATCGACTGTGCCGGCCCGATCGTGTAAATCGCGGCTCCTAATCGCTGTGAAATTGTCATATCATTCGCGAACGGTTTTCTCAGACGAGAAACCACCCGATATAATTGCCTGGCCCGACTGGGACCGCAGCTCAGTCTTCGTCCTGTATCCGACGAGCCATGGGAGTCCCTGGACCATCGGTGGTTGGCCTCCTGCTTTTGCTCTTCTGTCTGGTAATTTTCCTCTTTCCTTACGTGCGGTCATAAAATAAGAAATTACGTAGCCCTCTTCGTGTATTTATTAGGGAACAGTAATTTATCCAATGACTCTTACGAATACACGCGTGCAATATATTTTATTTTTAGTTTCTAGTTAATAGGGTGAATATCTAAAATAAATTTTATGAAATTGGTGGATCAGTTTGGACAAAATGTTGTGATGTCAATTGTGCAATTGTGAAGAGGTGTTTTAAATCATTTTTAGAATTTTGGAGTTTATCATGTGCTAGTGATCGAGCGTGAATTTAATTTCAAATAGAAAATAAAAGAAAGGAAAAAATGGACACAGATTATGATTAAAAGAAAAATACGGTTAAAAATTTTTTTCCATTATTGTTACGTCGAGATCTTTTAAACCTTCAGGAATGTCACTGTAAATTTTTATATCCGTCGAATCTAGCTGGATGCCTATAAAAGGAAATAAATTTAATTGAAATCACTGTCGTAACTTAACTAATGAAAGAGTCAAATTAAAAGGTAACAATGTAACAGTAGTTATTTTTGCAATATCTGTCTATCACCAGGATATTCGTTAGAAGTTCTGGAAACTCCACTTTAATTAAAAGTATTTTCATAATCTCTACCTTTTAAGGAAAAACAAACTGAATGAAAATCTAATAAGCTTCAGAATATTAAGATTTCTTCAACTTTTATTTCCAATAGTTCTTTTCCAAGGATTTGTCTAGCTTTCTAACAAGATACCGAAATGAAAATTTTATTCAATTATATAACAACCGAGTACTTCATAAGATGCTAAAAAGTCTGACAGAAGAAGTTTCATTCTTCTTCAACCGTGACTGACTACGATTGATTTGCCCGGTTGCAATCCTTTCAACTGCAAAATCAATCTGTTCGCAGGGAACAAGATCGACCACGTTGAACGCAAAGTTCGTCAGGACAAGGAGAGCATCCTCCACGACTCCGAAACAAGCCGAATATCTGGATATTCAGAGTCCCAGGAAGATCAACAACGAGATTTTGTCGCTAGTGGAGAATCAAAATGTCACAGCTGAGCAGAGCGATCCAGAGATGTTGGATCAACGAGTGGACCAGTCGAAAATAGTGACAGTGAATATCGATGACATGAAGGACTTGGGAAATATAGAGTACCTTCTGTCTGTCGTTGGCTACGAGCCACGAAAGATCAATAGAAAGGAAAAGAGGAAAACCATAGACACTTTCAACAACGATCCTGGTAAGAGAATTCCAAAAACTAAATTCAGAAATATTATTAATGCTTTGTTATTTCACTAATTAATCCTTTCGCTATTGTGGCTGACTACGAGATGTCATACATAACGGATGACTATTGTCACCAACTACCAAAATAATGCCAAAAATTGAGACAAGTGCTATCGTTCCGCTTAACTCTCTTCGCAAAGAATTGAAAATGGTATTGCGATGATTGGTTTCTTCTTTCTTTCTTTAAAAAAAAAAAAATTGATCCCGAATACTAAAGATTTCGTTCGCGTAATGTTTCTTCGCCTTCGTCACTGTTCCGCGTTTCGTTTTGTTCCGCGATAAGGCCCATCGTAGCGAAAGGCTTAAATTTACAAAATAAGAATTTAGAAAATGGAACTTTCGTGTTTCAGGCACCACAGCTACCAGTAACGAAAACGCGAATCCAACTTCAGACGTTGCCAACGTTTACTACGAGGTTCCACGAACTGTCCAGTCTAAGAAGATAATAGTAATACCACAGTACTATTCCACCCCCAACCAAGACATCCCAAAATCACTAGAAACCGATTTGACTCTTACACCAGAGGAGACACAGAACATTTACTCGATCTCGACTCCAAAACCAGTCAAACCAAGATTCTCCAGACCTCGTACCCAGCTAAATCCTCAAACCACTATATCAACAGGCGAAACGAAGCTAGAAAATCTGCCAAACCTAAGAGTCACGCCTCTATTAAGAGTATACCCCACGTTATCTACTGACCTGCCAAAGCAAAAGTACTACACAGACTTCGTAACCTCAACCACGTCTCCAAGCGAGGTTCCCCAGCCTACCAGAGCAAGCAGAAGGAGGAAGATTCGCAAACGAGTGTACAAACCTCTGAACAAGGCTGTACCCAGTTCCCTAGACAGCGACAATTATCCCAGTGAACTTCCCAAAGTTCGAGGTTCGACAAACGATGAAAACAGGAACAGGTCTAGGCGATTACCCTTACTAAACAAGTACAAGGCTGTGCCTAGACCATTTTCCAAGGTCAAATCCCCTAAGGCAAGCCTGGAGAGCAATTTGGAACAGTCAGCCGATGGAGAAGTAGCTTCGGACGTGACTCACAGCTTCGGTCATAGAAGCACGCATCCGAACGCGGTGAAGAGCGACGATGGCACTTCGAACGGTTACCCAAAGATGGCCAACCCTGTTAAAGGATCCTCGCCAGAGTCGAATAGCAAACTCTACGACAGGAAAGACTTCGGAGACTCCGCGTTCCAGGCGAAGAGCGATCCTGCATCGAGCGACAACCATGGGTCTTCTAAATCAGATATCGACAAACCCAGTCTCACACAGAACTCTATCAAACATTCCAGCGGATCAGATCCGTATCAGATCTCTCCTAATGAGTCCCCAGACGCGACTCCGTTCTATCAATCCATCAAATCCCCAGTAGTGACTGTACATCTAACTAGTCCAGTGGTGTCAACCCTGAAACCTTACCTCGCAACCAACGATTACGTGTATTATCCGTCGTTGCTCTCCACTCTGGCTCCTGTGCAGCATCTCGAGGTCAGCTCCGTGACTCCTTTGACAGATGAATCCAGCTCGGGTCGAGCAGAAAAGAACGGAGAGTTGAAGGAAGTGGATGAAGAGGAGGACGGACGAGTCGCAGATGGCGTGGCAGAGGCCACGATCGTCGGAAATGACGAACAGCCGAGGAAGAGAAAGTACATGATACACGGGAAGTTAGACGAAGGTCGTCAGGCCGAGGATCACGGTGAGCAAGGTCACGAGTACATCCACGACGATCAGCCGGTACTCGAAGGGACCAAGGACGACTCGAACGGGTATCAGAGTCACGGAAACGAAGGATACGCGAGGTACGCGCAGAATTACGATGGTGGAATGGAAGAGGACACTTTGACCGATGGCTCGCATGACAACGAGAGCCATCAGACTGCGCAAGCTGGTGCAGCAAGCGGCGACGGGAAATTCGAGAAGGGTAACGTCGAGGAACGGAAGCAGGGACACCACCAGAGCGATGGTGAAACGGGAGAGAAGGTAGAATGCCAATGGAACTCGACCGACTATGAATTACTTTAATTCTCCGTTTACGGTTTTATTCTCTTCGCTTTTGCCTTGTTTAATCGGCGCGATAGAATATTTTTAGAGTCCTATGTATATCTGAACGCGGTCATCTTGTTTCGTTTGATACGCGAAACGTAGCCTTTCCTTTTGTAATTTAATTTGGCAAAAATATAGCTACAATCAAATACGTTAGGAAGACGGAAATTCTATATTTTGGTTCGAAAGGTATAAAAGAGGAATTAAGTTTTAGTAGCGCGACTTGGAGCTGGAAAGACGGATATGACGTGGTGGTTGGAAAGGGATTGTTCCGTTGGATTTATTAGAAGAAGTTAATTGGCCGGTTTCGAGAGCAATATGGTTACCGTTGATATGGAAGCTAAGACGGAGTCATCGTGTGTTTAATTTGTGTTTTCTGTAGGGCTACAAGAGCTGGCACGAGCACGAGAAAGCCAATAAGGGCCATCACGACAAGGAACGGCACAACAATTATTTCGACGAAGAGGATGGTCAGGAGAAAAAGAGCGAAGACGAGGGTGGCTACCACATGGACCATCAGGAGGGCGAGAAAGGCGAGAAAGAGGCGGAATTCGGCGAGAAGGGCGAGCATCAGAAGGGTTACAACACTAAGGGACAGCATTCGGTGCACAAAAAGGTAAATTTCGCGTGGAGTAGGTTGAACTAATTTCTTTCGATAAAATTGGACAAACCGTCCTTCCGTCTTTATTGCCTCGTTGCTAAATATAACAACAGAAACACCAAACTGCAGAAATTTCAGAAAAATGTCTATTCGGGACTTATCTTCTAAGTTAAAAGATTTCTAGTAGCATTTCTTTAATTACTTTCAATTTCAGTGCAATTTGTTCAATCGCGGACAACTTTCGTTCATAGGAATGTTAATTTTTATAAAAAATAAAATATTTTTTCTGCCGGTTTAATAAATTTTACATTCAGGACGAGTTCGAGAAGAGAACCGAGTTTTTCGACGAGTACAATGAAGACGGGGAAATGGAGAAGGATGGCGAGTTTCATCACGAGCACAAAATGTCGAAAGGTGGCCACCATAAGGTAGGCCACCATGACGAGAACGACAAAGAGGAAATGTACGGCAAGGAGGCGAAATTCGAGAAGGGTGGCCATCACCACGAGGGCAAGGGTCATAAGATCAATGAAGGCAAGGATGATCATTACGAACATGAAAAAATGCACGGAGGAAAAAAGAAACATAAGGATGGAAAGAAATGGGAGTACAAGAAAGGCGACGATGGCGCCGGTGGCGATGCTGGTGGCGACGCTGCTGGAAAAGGACATTGACCCCAGTTTCTTAGGTAGTTGCAGAGACTTTTAATTTTCTCGCTCTTCGTTGGCGCTCTTTTGTTACTTAAATTTAGTTACGCACTTTTGAAAGATTTAAAGTTGTAACGTTCAATGGAATTCTATCAAACGAATATTTTTTGATTTATAAAAAAATATTTGATTTCGTACCTGATTTGCTAGAATTTAGTGCATTGTTTATTACAACCGAATTTTCATTTCGAATATTAAACATTACAAACAACTGATATAACAAAAGTAACACTACAAAAACGATGAGGAAAAAATAGCGAAAATCTCTGCAATAACTTAGCAATACCAACAACATATTCCAAAACACCCATGTCAACGAAGCAATTGTAAATCGATTAACTAGTCGGTCACTCGTAACTACTAATTACCATTAACCACTACTAATTACGAACCTAGAATATCCCTTAATCCGTCCAATCCGATGACCGGCTCACGTCTCCTGCGACTTTTGTAAATAACATTAAGACTTTCACATTTAATAGCTGTTTGTTATACCTCCTGTTTTTACAATGTAAAACGTAGAAACATTGTTATACTTGTTGTAATAAAACGTTCGAACAGAAGGACATTTATAGCGGCATTTTACCATACGAGAGAACACGAGGCTCAATTTCATTCACTTAGCGGACAGAAGAGAAATTCATTTGCCGGGTTCACGAGAGGTCCCTTGTCTCCGCCATTTCCTCTATGAGAAGAAACGCGAGGCGTCTGTAAAAAATGGCCGCCTGCGTGCAACTGCGTCCGTTGGAACGGCGTCGTTCAACAGGCGAAGGAGAACGGAGCCTGCGAGAGGCAACCGTGCTGCCACCGTTCTTTGAAATTGCTCAGAAAGGACGTTCCGTGAGTTGAAACGCTCGACGTTCAGTTTTTAGCGGAGGATTCTTGATGGCCTGACGGGCCAGGAAGCAGAGAACGGCTGGGGAAAGTTGCGCGACAAGTTCGTGGAAAGGGAATTTAGAAAGTTTTCGCTTCTATGATGCACGGGGTGAATTGCTTGCAAGTATTCGGAGGTTCGTATTCCGAACGTTTGAAATTAACACGCGAATGTACAGCCTCGAAATTTCTTCGTAATACTCAATTGATACTTATAGCGTGCTATAACTTTTGCATACATAATTTCCATACTGATTCGGTAGAGCGTAGTAATTTTTACATTCAAAACCGAGATTGAAATTTGTAACAAGCTTCCGCTAATTTAAAAAATACTCGAACCTATTTTTATATCATAAAACTTTATACATCTGCGTTACATAAATTATCATGAAGCTATCTCCAGAATTTTGTGATTTTTAATTTGCATATGGATCAGTGTCAGAGAACGCGTTCTATTCGTGCGCTGCGATCTCGTTAGCCCTTTATAATCGAATCTCTTCGAGAAAAAAAATTCTAATTAATCACAATTTCTCATTATGACCTGAATATTCATAATAAATAATCTCCGCGCACAAATTGGTCGGTAAAGTAGAATATTATAATAAACAAACATATAAAACGACGATTAAAAAAATATAGGTTATATAAGGAACGTAAATATTCAGCGAAGTAACGATATAAAGGGCCAAACGAACCATCTTATATTCTTCTTCGCCATCCATAGCTTTCCTTATCGATCCGTCTGGTTATTAGTCCTGGGTACCGAGATCACGCAAACAGTTACAGCTGGCACCGTGGCGGATGCCTGCGACAGGTGATTTACAATCGGCATCCGATATCAGCTCCTTCGTCGAAGATAAAAGGTCGGCCGGACCTTTTGCTCGAGAATGATTCACGCCAACGACAGGCCCGTCGTTAATGGCGCGGATATTGCTGGTCATTAGTTCGTTTTCACACGACACGTCCGTGGATGAGCCTCGTGTGAAGTGACACCGGTTTCGCGCGGTAACATCGGGCTATCGTCACGTATCGCGACGCGGCCGTCGCTCGAACGCGTGCCTCGCGATGACCCACATGCAATAAAAGTGATACCATTATCGAACCCAATCTCTTTCGTATATTCTGCGATAACTTCGTATCGATGTCCCTCGATTGCCGGCGATTTTCACGAATCGGTTTATCGCAGACGCGAAATTAATACGCGCGGATGACGAGCGGGACTTTGACGTTTGTTTGGATAGGTTCACGGCGAAGCGAATGTTTTCGCGCGCTACCTACAGACGATCACGGAGATCATGCATTGTAGATGCAACGATCATAGGGAATTTTTTACGATCCTCTTTGGACGTTTCGTATCTCGATTCTATCGATTCATCGTCGATTGAAGGATAAGAATCGGTATTTGCAGTTTGCAAAAATGACAAACGCGAATCGAGCTTTTTTAACGTTTTTCAAACGCGATGAACGTTCTATAGTATGGAGTTAACAGTGCACGAATATCTTGCGAACCTCCTCCAAAGTTTTCGTTATTTTGTTATATTACGCGCGAGTCGATCTTTTAAGCAAGGAAAGGATTTTGTATGCCCCGTTGGTTAGGTGAGAATTTTACGATACAAAATTCTTATTTTACTATTCTATTATATTTTTTTCATGGATTAATACACATATATCTCGCGTAATATATTAGACGCGCCAAAATTAAATCATTTATACATCTATTTTCTCTCGCGTAATCCAATACCGAAGCGGGAAATGTTGAAAGAGTATTTTACACTTCCTGCAACTGTGAGTTATATCTTTTCCGTGTTTTTCCACGCGGAATGAATTTCGATATTCTGAAAGTGAAAATTCATGTCGACGGCTTGTTTATCGGATTGGGAGCGATAAGTTTCGGCGACATACACGTTTGATGGCGTTATCGGTAATGGTTAGAAAATTATATCAACGGTGAGGGATAAGATTAAAACGTGTCAATAGTTCGAGCTTCCCTTTCGCTCCTGTTGTCAACTCTGGCTACAGATTTAATTTACGAATTATACTTTCAGAGCGAAAAAACACAAGGTGAAAAAGAATCTGGCGGGAAGTTGTTTCTGTTCCTCAACGAAATTTCACGTCTTCGTAACCTAACGAGAAATACCTCGTCGCCCACGTTTCAGAGGTCCCTTTAGACCTCCGCCTACTGGTCTGGGAAAAGCCCATTGACGCATTGTCATGCAAAAGTTCATCGTTTTTCTTTCACGTCCAGATCAATTTGCATCGAACGGTTACGCCCTCATTAAAAAAGGAAAAAGGATAGGAAAACGTAGGAAGAGCGAGAGAGAGTGAAGGAAGATATTTGGAAATTTATACCCGAGTCGTCTGTGTACTGGTTGTAAGAGGCGATTTCCCTAAATCCCAATGGCTGGTCGATCGTATAAATGAAATAAATTGAATTGTCGAGTCGAATCGAGTGGAACAAATGGAATTGTTTATTTCTCATCGGGTCCTCGGTAACACATGTCGATGGAATTCGATTTGATGCGGTCGTGTGATGTCTCAATCAACGTCAGACATTTTATTCGACGAATTAAACGCGCGTTGTCACGCGACGGTAATGTGTACTATATTATACTGGAAAGTACAATTACGATACAAAGGATTGCGCAGCGTCGATGTTAATTAACGTTTTAACGCGTTGCTTAATTGCGATCGACTGTGCCGCGTTAATAACGTCTCCACGTAGAGGAAGTTCAAAAACTGGCGAAAAGGATGATTAACTGCGTGAATTCGGCCCATTTCGTCTATCCTGCAGCTGATATTAGCTACCTGTTGGTTTTTTGCATTGTCTTAAATCTTCTTATGTAACATATAGAATTATATGACACGTAAATTAGTTTGTTCATTTTAGGCGAGGATTGTCCATTACGAACAACAAGTAGCGAGATGAAAACAAAAGTAACAATTACAAAAGAAATTAGGCAAGAAATTTGTGAAGGTATGCATTGAAAATTTATCCGATAGTACAGAGGAAAAGGTGAGACTCATAGTTCGATAGTTTATGTATGTATGTGAATTAAAATTGATGAAATGAACTCGAAGTTTCAGAAGCTATCTACTACACAGACGACGTGCAAGCTTAATCGCATTCCGCGAACAGAAAGCAGCCGATATCAAGTTCGAAGCGGGAAACCGTGTAATGACCGCTCGTCTTATGCATGAAAATCTCACGATGCGTTTATGCATCGTAAGGAGTGTATCCCACGCTGCAGGAAACTTTTTCCATAAGCCATCGACTAAGCTATCGGACTAACTATGATCTCCAGTTAAATTGGAAGCAGAGATTTATCGAGGTAACTTCGTGTTCGGAAAGCAGGAATAAATGGAACGGAATGAAAAATCGCGGACATTGCATTTTCTGTAAGTTTTTCTACCCTTACATATTTTTAAAATTTTTAGATTTATATTATACTTGGCTATTTTGAAATATTTGCAATTCCTGAAATCTTTGAGGATTTCTAAATTCGTGTCATATTTATTTCTCTTTGTATCTTTTTAAATTTTTATTTCAACTCAGCGCAGGTAGTCGGAAAGGGATATCTGATTTATTGCTCCGAACTTGCAAGAGACGTTTAACGAGGTTGCCACCGTTAATTAGAATCGAGTATAATTCTGATAACTATCCTGGCTCAGGAAGTGTTAGAACTCCTCCAAGATTGCTGTGATAGTATTGTTATTAATAGGGGTTTAAGGTCTGGTTGATCCATTTCATCCCATCTGCCGGAAGTTTCTTCGAACTTTCCATGTCGAATATACCCATGGATACAGTGACAGTTCAAACAATGTGTTTATTTGTCCAATAGACTAACGAAATTATAAAACAATATTCAAAATTAATCTACCACAATTATCATATCACATTTCATCTACAATCCACTTTTAAAACACGAGAAATATCAAACAACTTCTTTTTCTTCTCCAAACTATTCTATTTTCAATTCAATTTTAATTTTACTTCCAACCAAAAGTAAAATTAAATTTTGTATATCGCTAACAATTTCTTCCTTCATGGAACCTGAAAGAGCAATGGAAGCATCGTCATCAAGAAGGTACTTCTTTCATCGAAAGTTCACATTGGAACCTTAAAAATGTCATAGGACAGATGAGAAAATCCGAGGATCGAAGGATCTTTGAGATAGTCGCGTGGGTTGGCGAAAGGTTCGGCCATAAGCGTCTCGAACGATCGAAGTTAAATACGCGAAACGTGGTGGAATGTTTGCAGACAGTTACGCCGGAAGCATGCCACCTTCGGGCACGTATGTAACGGGATTTCCCTGATCGTGAACCGAGGGAAAGTCGTAAATGCTGGGCCACGAACCACCTCGTAGGACGAATGAAATCCGTGCGCATTTGTGAGCTTTCTGCAACCGGAAGTGGATACACATGAACGCGCATATCGCGTAATTTGCTTCCCTTTCGCGTCCATGGACGTCCTGAAATATTTTATCACACGTGCATTCGAATGTTTTGGAAGAGGGAACATTTTTATCGAAAAAATTCCAAGCGAAATTATATTTTCCTCTTTCCAGTCCGAGATAAATTTGGATTACACGATTTTAGATATATTTAGAAGATGTTATATCGGTTTTTAATAATTTTAACGTTGGAAAGATATTGTACGGAGATTATTTACGGTATTATTTCAATTTTCTTTTTTGTTCTGAATTAGTGTTGTTACGCGAAAAGTTTGGAAAATATTTTTATTGATTTGTAAACAGTTTCGGAGACAGGAAAAATTTTAATTGAATTATTTAAGAAATATTTTCAATTGTTAATTTGATCACGAATGTGTAGTTCAGATCGGAAACCTTTTATTTCGCTTCCTTGCTCTATTGAGTTGAAACTAAAATTAGAAGAATAGAAAAATGGGTGAAAGGAAAAGAGAATATCCTTCGGCTTACCATGATCGAGGAATTCCCATCGAGAACGCGATGTCACTTGAAGCCCTGTATCGAGATAAAATCAAGGGTGGACTCAATTTCTTCTATAACTTTGAATCATAGAATATGAATCGCACTGACGCGAAAAAATGGAGGAAAAACGGAAAAATGGAATACCGAGGAAACTCGCGAGAAAAATGCTGAGTTTTCCGCTTTCTGTGAAATTTATCGCGCGATGATAGCGACACGTGTATTTATTATATTATCCAAGACTCTAGAGAATTTCAGAGAACAAAAACAAATTTTATAGAACTCTAGGAATTACGGAATATCCCAGAGAATTTCGAGGAATTTTTAAAAAGTTTAGGGAATTACAAAGAGTGATAAAGAATTAGCGAATGCTAAAGCTTTTCAAAGCATTCTAGAGAATTCTAGAGAATTGCAGATTATTTTAGAGAATTACGGAGAATTCTAGAAAATTTTAGGGAACTCTAGAAAATTTCAGTGCGTTTCAAAAAATTCCTGAGAAATTCTAATTACTTTAGAGAATTCCAAAATATCCGAGAAAATTTCAGGGAATTTTACATAGCTATTGACGTTTCCATCTGACAGATCATCTTGAAGCTTCCTTTGCTAGCTAAGAGATAACTGTTGCTCGAATATGGCCCGTGCATCCCTCTACGTGATTCATCCCTCGTCCTGGTTCTGGTTTCTTAGGAATATTTCGCAGGAATATTCGCAACACGTGTAATGTAACTGGCAAACGTCTAATGTAAACGATTGCAACTTCGGATAGAAAAAATATAATGAAATCTATCATGGATAAATTAAGAAAATTTTCATATCAAAGATGATTTTATTAATTACAAGAGATGCCCAATACTAAGTTAAATATTAAAAACATTATTACGAAATTTAAATGCAAAAAATATCATAGACCGGAGAGAGATTAATTTTAAAAAATTAGAAAAAATCGAAGGACGCTTGAAACGAAGAGGAAAAAAAATACGATTAAAATTGGATAACATCAAAGAAAATGATACAAAAGGACTCTTAATTAAATTTCACGTTAAATTTCGCTTCGACCCAAAGTTCAATAGAAGAGAAATGCACGAATTATTATCATAGCGCGAGTTCGGAAAAATTTTCCTTTCAGGTACCCGTGTCTAAAAACTTTCCAATTTTCGAGTACTCAAATTTAGCTCGAAGCTAGCCGTTACGAACGAACCGTCCCGCAAAATTTCGGGTGCCTCCGACGTTCTAATCTAATCTTCATTGATTTCGAGTACCTGTACTTTCGTTTTCCTAATTCACTCTCGACGCGACTAAAACGCGGCCCCGTCCCAATGGAATGAAAAGCAAACAACGAACCCCGTTTGCCAGGCGTCGCTTCGCCGAAGCTATCTTCCTATTGTGTTTTCATAGCCCGACCAATTAAGCCGGAAAAATCGCGGGTCGAACAGCGGCCACGTTTTTTCGACGGCGTACCTGAAATATGCCCTGTGACGCCAGTCGCTGTTCCACGAAAGGGCATACCCGTGTACGCTCGACAAAAAAGCCGATAAACACATTTTCCGGTTGTTCGTTTTGCGCCTTTTACACTGAAATGCGTACTAGGAACAACAGGGACACGAATACGGATATCTCTTTGTTTCTCCGTTCGCGGAAACACGGAAATACTAGGGGAAAAATGGTCTCTAGGGAGAAGGAAGTCTACGACGTTTCAAGACTTCCATAGTGCTCCCTAGACGAAGTTATCGTCAGTGATTACCGCGTAATTGAAGAAAAGAATTTCGAGTTTTGGCTTCCACTTTCTTTTCTGGTTTCTCTCGAAGACTAATCTCTTTCCTTAAATATTTCATTTTACGATTTTGTCCGGTAATTTTTAACGTTAAATTTCGGTATTTTTGAGACAGGTGAAACTATCAAATATTTATATTCGTTTCTTAATTCTTTTCCGTGAATATTTTATTCTACGATTTTCTGCGGTATTTCCTTAACGTTAAATTTCGGTATTTTACTATGAGACAGGTGAAACTTTCAAATTTTTGTATTCGTTTCTTGCATCGATTCTTCGTCGTTCGTCTCTCTCACGCAAGTTCTCTAAGCTCTTAAAGCTTTCTGGGCACTAAGCTAGTAGATTGATAGTTTGTAACGTGAAACGCGACCAAGCTAAACAGAACCTAACTGAACCTAAGTCCATTCCCAGAGCAGGTCGAACTGGAAGCAAGGGGTGAGTCGGCAGACCTGTTGCCTGTGCGACGGGTCAGGGCACAGGGTGATTTTCATTGAAAAACAGGTCGTACGTGAGTGTACTGGCGAGAGGGTGAAGGAAATAGGGCGAAGGGAAACCGAATTCAGAGAGATACACTCTTCTCTCCCCTCTGAATCGGTCGTGGGCCAATTTCCAGAAGATCGAGATTGCTCGGTATACGCGTATGAATTTTCTCTCAGAAAATATCCAAAATGAACTCTCCACTCCGGGAAAAAGGAACGACGATTGCACGTGTCCCCTGAATTGAAAGTTACGAGATGGTACATGGCCGTTTCGCTTCGTCCGTTTACCTTCTATTACCAGAAATGTTACAGCAACCGGAACGAAAATATTGCACACGCACACACGGGTCCCTCTGTCATTGAATTTCGAGATAATGAACGATGTGTAAATGAACCGCGAGTTACGAATATATATATATACGTAGACCGTAGACCCACTGTCGTAAATGGAAAGTAAATAAATTCTGGGATCGTCATCCGTAGACATTAAACAGCGAGAGATGACGCGAGTTCAGAAGTTTATATTTCGATATTTTTGTGTTAAAATCCACATATGTTAATTTCGATTCTCTGTGTTTTTATAGTATACAAAAGATAAAGGGAATAGTACGAAAGATTACTCAGAAAAATTCTGAGTTTATTTGGAAAATTTTCCAGAATAGTATCGTCGCCTGAATCAGGAAAATAACACACGTACGTTGATGTTTATCACCTTGGGTTTCCTAAATTTTTTATTAACAAATTGTGTAAAATATTCCATAATTCCATAAGAGGTACGAATAATGATGTTTTATTGTCACACACAAAATGTGTTTCATGGGAATTTTGTATCTGTGACTTTGGTGCGTTATATCCTTTGCAAAAATTCATTAATTTATTTCTACTATATTTATCGTTAATAAAAAATTGAAATTGTTAGTATCAAATTGCTATTGTTTTTAACTGATTGCTCAAAATATCAATCCGTAAAAAAATTGAAAAAAAATCCACGAATTACCGATTATTAGAACAGTAAATAATTATTGACGAAATCGAAAAAGATCGGAAATTTTCGTCGATTTTCGGCTGATCTCCGGCTATATAAAGGCTCGCGCGATCAGTGATCGAGTCATTTCTCGATTTTTTACAGGGTGGGTGGTGGTGGGGTTGACGGGGTTGGTTTTAGGGTGGCTCAGGGGTTGTAATGATTAAGCTAGACCCCCTCATTCTACTAAATTTTTCTTTTTGGGACATTGTCAATAATAATTTTTTATTCCGTGTCTTCATTTTTTCAATATTTATTTCTCTTTCGAAATTCGAATGTTTTGCGTAATATTCAAGTGCTTCCTCATTGCTTTATTTTTGTCTCATCGTAACGTTGATTGTTGGTCGAGGGCCATTGTCCACTTTGTCACTCTCAATTTTTTGTCCAGAGATTTTTGATGAAACTTTATTCCCCGGTTTTGTTTTTTCATTTCTATTCTCATTTGTTTCAACGTTCGACCGTTTCACCGTAGCTGTTTTCATCCCCTTCGCTTCTATTTTGTTTCCTCTGTCTAGCCACGTTCTTTTAGGTCTAGACTAGTTTCCTCGCAGGTTTATCGACATTTTCTTCTTTGGATTTCAAACATGAGACATCGTTGGGTGTGGGCTGCTAGTTCTAAATAGCTATAAGTTAGATATTTAACTGTATTGTGTACGATTTCCATATTAAAATATGTTGTTTGACTTGCAGCGGAATTTATATATTCTCTACTCTCGTTCCGTTATCTCTCTCGTTTACCAAAAAAACATAATCGTTTCATGATAATCACGATCTTTCTTAAGCACCGACTAGCTTATGCTAAATACTCTCGTGTATTCAATTGCAAGCTTGGTAAGTCATCTTCACGTCTCGTCATCCTATCGGCCTCATCATTCATCGAGTTCTATGGTTATTATTGGGTCAGTGTTTCTTCCGAAATCAATGAGAGGGCCAGTCACCTCTGACAGGAATAATTTTTTTTTTGTTTCTACCCCAAGTCATCCTCGTGGCTTGTCATTCTGGCAATCTCGGTATTTCTCGAATGCCATGGTTGCCTTTGGGTCAGTGTTTCTTCCAAAATCAATGAGAGAGCATGTCGTCTCGTGTACATGACCATCGTGTACACGACCAGGATATGGGTCCTATAGTTTGATGGGTATGACATGTCCACGTTCAGAACATTTGGGATGATTCCTTTTTGTTTCTACCCCATGGAGCAAGGGTACGAAGTGTTCTTCCGGTGATCAGACCTCGCCGAATTCTCGTATCGATTCTGAAAATTTCGTTGTTTCGGCGACTAAGTAAAAAAGTCCTCGAGGAAGTCAGTAATACCCGAACTTAGGCTAAACCCAAATACGAGAGTGCCAAGGCACGTAGGCGTAAGCGCATAGGCTAATCGGTGTTTCGAATAATCGCAATCTTGTTCGCTTAGTTTCCCTTTGCTCGCGGTTTTCGTGTCTTTCCTCGGTTCCCAGTTTTCGTGGAACTTGAAAATATTAGAGTCTGCTAACGTGGAATAGTAGAGTATTAAAGGTTGGAATACCGAATCGACTTTCCTTTTATGAGATACGAAAGTTTACAACTGTCAGTGGATTCGCTTCAGTTTCTCGAGTTAAGCTGGCTTACCTTTGATATGGAATGCGCCAGGGCGTATTGTTCGGCTCTCTTTGCCTAGTCACCTACTCGCGGTGAGATCTGATAATTGGTATAGTTTTCTCAAAGTCTTCGGAAGCTAGGAACTACGTTTGAGGTACAAGTTCGGGTAGACTAATCTGATCTTTGACTTTCGTTACTGTTCCGGTAGCTTCTGAATGATGGATTCTATGTGAAATTACAATATTTCTCGTCAGAAGTACTTATGCGAGTTCGGTTCTTTGTGAATGTTTCAGAATGATCTTCCATGTTGTTATCAATTATTTGCACTTTCGATTATGAAGCAGACGATATTAAATATTTATACAGCTTTTAAAAAATATTAAATTCGATGGAAATAAAATTCCAGTTATGAGAAACAAGTTTCTCCAATTTTCTGATACAGTAGAATCCACAAAATGCATAGTTGTTTTTCTTAATTAACGATAGGATAGAACATACTATTTTTTTTTTTACGTGTAGCTCCTAGTAATTATCATCAA
Source organism: Euglossa dilemma (assembly GCA_002201625.1). Classification (NCBI taxonomy): domain Eukaryota; kingdom Metazoa; phylum Arthropoda; class Insecta; order Hymenoptera; family Apidae; genus Euglossa; species Euglossa dilemma. Next base: position 4,336,381 of record NIJG01000029.1, read on the forward strand.
ACAGTTAATTTTGAATTATTTTAAATAAATTACTTTCAAGGAGGTAAAAATTAATTCGCAAACTATCCAAGGATATTATCATAAACTTCTAAATTTCAATAATTCTAAAATTACTCACTTCGGTAAATTCTCATAGGATAATATAAGACAACGAATCAGAGATTAATTTCCAACTCTACCTCAATCTGAAACTCGCAAATTCCACAAAAAAGAAGAAAAGAAAGCTGATAACAATCGCTATCGTCGGAATCCAAACCCATCTCACAAATTTCTCAAACAAAAAAAAAAAAAAACGAAGAAAAAGAAAAACAGAAAAAAGAAACAAACTACCATAAAAAGCACTACTCAAAGAATCCACCCTAAGAGAACCCGAACCAACCCCCTAATCTCCTCGCAAATCTCACAGCTCACGGTCTCACTAACGACAGTTCCTCGAAGAAATCTGAACACACGGACAATCATAAGCTCCGGATGGAAACTAGGAAAAACCGAAGCGAAAACGCAATCTGTCCTCAGGAGTTCTGTTCCCTCGGCCCGACTTGGAAGACGGCTGGCGTCGAAGAGAATTGAATGCCGATCGGGATGGCGCGCGTATGCGCACGCGGGCTGCGCGATAGAGACGGCGATACGACGACCATAAGCCTGTGGAGAGAGAAAGAGAGCGCAGTGAGAGGGGCGGCGGTGGACACGCGCGGCCCACGGACACAGGCGGCTTACATGCGTATAAAGGGTGGCGTCGCGATGCCCTGATCGCCATATCCCGCGTAGACAGCAAACTCGCGGCGCCCGGCATCGACCAAGCCTCGACCACCTTTAACCAACGACCGTCAGCCACGTGAAACGGAAACCGAGGAACGATCCCAAGGGAACTGCTGCACGTCCAAGCAACAGGTGAGCTCACTCTCTCCGATCTCGCGGGAAAAACCTTTTCCGTTCTTATGGGGAATTCGCGTTATGGGGACTTCCTTTGTGGATAGGTAATATGGTGGTAGAAATCGTGAAAGGATTTGTAGGCTCCAGTGAAAATGTTTCAGATCGTCTCGCGTGGTTTGACGTGGTTTCTCTAATATGGGTCCTTGGGTCGAGATTGATAGAAGATGATCTTGAAATTTGAGATTTTTAATTTAAGTATGAGTAGGGGTGCGAACTGTAAGAGAATTGAAAGAGATAGTTTGACTTTGTAGGTTCCAGTGAAAATGTTTGAGATCGTCTCGCGTGGTTTGACGTGGTTTCTCTCATATGAGATCTTCGGTCGAGATGGGTAGAAGATGATCTTAGGGTTTGAGGTTTTTAGTTGAAGTACGAAGGGAATAGAAGTGGGAATTGTGGAAGAATTGAAAGAGATAGTTTGACGTGGTTTGATATGGTTTGATATGGGATTCTTTTTGGGTCGAGATTGGTGTTTGAGGTTCTTACTTGAACACTATTATACCCTTCCAATAATAAAACTATACCTACTACTCTCTACTCTCAGTTTTTATAAAATATGTTTGATGTAATTTGATGATCGTTGGCTTGTGATCGAAGTCGTCTTAATTGATACGAAAATTTGTTTTGGATTGACGAAGTTTAGATTGCAATTGGCAGAGTGATGTTGGAAAATTGCAGATTGATTTTTGTATATGTTTGAAGAAGAGATTGAGTCTTCGAAGATGCTAATGGAGATAGAAGTACATTGGTTGTTTATGTTTGAGCCTAACTACTGTAGTTTGGAGGATTATAGTTTAAAATTGTTAGTCCACAGCTTTTAGAATCCTAAAACGCAATTTTTTAATATTTGATGATGTTAGAAGCGAAAAATCTTGCAACTGTTATAAAAAACGAACAATATTTAGGATTGTCGCAAGTAGAATGAAAATGTTTACATATTTTGGAACATATTTGAAGCAGACAGCGATCCAAAAAAATGTTACCCTTCTTTTTGAATTTATTTTTCGTTACGCGTGTGTTCCATTTTCTCGCACAATCTCTTTCCTGTAAAAAATCAACGCTTTTACCGTGGAAAACTCGAAGGTAATTGGATTTCGCAGGATACTTTCACACTGCTCCACACAATCAGGATCTACTCGTAATAGATCGAGCACTACGGTGCAAAAGGGATGTTCTTTGGTTAACGCGACGATGTTCCAGCCGAACACCAAAGCTGAAATATTGGAGCTGTCTTACGCGATGCTTTCGCCACGCTTTAAAGGACACCTTTCCAATTTGGTTAATGCAGACGTGTCCTTCGCGACCGACCATGCTTTTGAGATATCCGACCACCTCCAATTTCAATAATTGCAACACGGAACGGTCCTGTAATTACTTTAAGCAAACCGAGGCGAGAGCGTAGGAAAAATTCGAAATCTCTCTTCGTGCTAACGTGTCTTCGAGCGATCTTTTGCGAGATAATTTCTCTACGATTACTTTCCTAAACATTTCTCACGATTACGCGCTCGCTCGATGAAATTTTCCCGTCGTTGGATTAATTATTGCAATTAGTCATGATTTTTTATCCCTTCGCGAAAGGAAAATGAAAGTTCAAGCGAGATAGAAAAGATCGTTTCTTTTGAATTAATTTTATTACAAATCTGTGGAACAACAAGGATAGGAGATGTCTTAATTAATGTTTCAAGATCGGGCTTAACATTCCGTCGCCATCTACCAAGCAACAGGTGAGCGTTTTCTTGGTCACATGAATAAAAAATCACCCCCTTTGTGCAAACCTGTCTAATTAAACGTACGACTCTTTCAACGCCCTTTTTAACAAGTATTTTCACATTGTTCTGTATTTTCACTACTCACGCGGAAACATCGTTGATTTTTCGACACAAGTTTCACTGTGTTGACTATAGTGTTATGATATTTCATTAAAAAAAAAGAAATACCGTTGATCACAGCGTATTTAAATATTTATTTATGTATTTTCTTTAATTCGTAAATATCGTGTCCTGTCTTTGAATGTTTCGAGTCACGAATTTCGGCGGAAATTTTGAGATATGAGAAAAGTATCGTGCATAGTCTATAATTCTCAGAATTCGGAAATGTGTCAGACTTCGAAGGGTTCCGAGGTTTCGTTTGTTTTTGAATACGAGTATCGCGTGTGTAACGAATCGTGTTCGGATTTCGTCGAGTCAATTTCGGTTGTAGCACGGAGAAGTTATTCGGGGGTTGAAAGAGGGAAGATGGGAGAGGGTTGCGGAGGAATTAGAACCGTGGCAAAAAGTTGCGCGAAATGAGGACAAAGTGCTCGGTTCCAAATGTGTCTGGCCGGCGTGTGTGAGGGAAAATTGGCAAGAACCGGTGTAAAAAGAGAGGACGACGAGGGTGTGCGAGGGTGCACGTCAGTGACAAATTGCGCGTTACAGGGGTAATGTCTTGTACTTTTCCCTGGATGGAAAAAAATTAACTAAATGATAATTCACGATGGCCTCCTCGCGAAATGAAAACGATGGAGTAACAATTAAGAAATAATTAAAAAAGGAGAATCTTTTTTGTTTTTATTGAACGAGGAAAAAATTCACTTTTATGAAAAATGAAACAGCGAAGAAGCAATTAAGAGGTGATTTAAAAATGGCAATCACAAATTTTAATATAGATTCATAAATTACTGTGTGATAATATCAAATCATAAGAGTATAGTGATATATTATAATTTAATTCATAGTGCTCAATCGTGGTATAATATTTAAAAGTAGTTATTAAATAAAATCAATTGTTTTTGAATTAATATATTATGTTTCACAATATGATGCAAGATCTAAATTGCAAATTGCTCAATTTCGTGGAATATTTCGATAGCCAATAATTTAATAGGTCTTATATAACAACGATTATATTATATTTTTGAACGATCTTCGTAAATAGTTTCTAAAAGGAATCTTCTCTTAATTGAAGGACCAGTTACTCTGATCATCCAAATTTCGCCAGATTGTGACAGAAAGCAAAGCTTCAGCAAGGAATTTCTTATTAACATTAGAACCTCGAGAATTTCATTCGTAATAAATTCAAGCTGGTCGCCATTTTAACCGCACACGATTTTTCCGATTTTACACATATTTTCAAATTTTCATCCCTGCAAAATACCACTCGATTCTTATCGAAAACTTTCATTAGTTTCCCGATATTTCTCAAATGTTAATATAAAATACCACCAATCTTTTATTAATCATTATTATGGACTATATTTCCATCGCTAAAAGAACGAAGTATTATCAGTCTGCACGGGTACATAAATTTCAAAGAGTAAAATAATAAACGCGTTTGGTTTAATATTCCACACACGCGCATACACACACGCGCGCGCACACACACGGTGACTAGATATCGAATTTCAAAGAAGCAACAATTTCAAATCCTTACAAAGGAAATTTATCTTGGCAAAATGTACACGTGAAATGATCCCTTTTTCGCGAATCCATTATGCAAATTGAAATTCATCCATTCTGGTATCATAATTCTTAAGAAAGGTCTTTCGAAATTTCATATAATTTTCTCGAGGAAGCTGCGAGCGATCGGAGAAGTCTAAGGGAGAATGGAAACGAAGGCCAGGATATTATTCACGATATTAATATTGCAAAAGCGTGGAGACGTCAAAGAAACGTCAGAAGGGCACGAAGAGGGACGGAGCGGAAGAACAGTTGTGACAAAAATCATGAATAAGATGGAGCCGCGGTTAATTTCCGTTTCCATCGATCCTTTCCACCACTGCGATTCGTTTTCTCTGAAAAATGTCTCAATCGCCGCCTGGAAAATCATCCCTCGTTTATTATTCAGCGCGAAGGTATTTTTCCATCGGTCGCGTGTTTGCCACCGGAAAACATCGCAGCCGGAGGGCTTGCAAATATTTTTCAGCCGCCGACAGAAAAATTGTTTGTCGAACCGGAAACGACCTCGCGTAATTGCACGTTCGTTTTCTCGCGCGGTCCCACCTAGGTACATCCTTCGTTAATTACCTAATTTTGCGGAATTTGTGTTTTGCGTCGACGCGACACAGCTGCAAAACCACTATTTCCATTTTCTCTGTCGAATTTGAGAAAATAAATTGTGTGTTTTGCTCGAAAAATAATTTTATATACGTTTGATAATAATAATAATGCATATAAATATAAAATTAGTATAGTGCGATATTTATTTTATTTATTGGTGAGTGATGGTAAGAACATTTGTATATAGTAGATGAAAGAGCGAAGTGATGCAGGATTATATTAGGTAAAATTTTTGAGTCTTTCTTGTTTGAAAAAAATTCTTTCGTGTAAAATATGAATGCTTTGATAATTAAATAGAGAAATAAATTTCTTCTTCGATTCATTTGTAATTTCAATAATTTTCGTCGCCTTAAAGAAAGACTACTTCGTCGTTGCTTTATTGCAAAAGTGAAAATCTACGTGTATTCTTCGAGTTCTAATAAACGCGTCAGGTGGAGAATAAACAGTATTACACGCAATTATCTACGTACGTAGCTAGGATAATTTAGATTTCAGATATGTATAATTGCAACCAATACACGATAGAAGCGCAATGTTTATCGTCGTAATTAAGAAGGGATACTAGCGTGTACCAAAAAGAGCAGAGAAATTTATCCAGCTTTTATATGAAACATAAAATAAAATAGAAACTCTGCATTATTCGAATAATCCAAACCCACTGGTACTACGCGCGGAATTATTTGGGGAAAACAGGAATTATTTCCTTCCAGTGGGATCGATATATTAATTAATTATTACGACATGAATACTTTCAATTTCCCACGGTTCTGGTAACCTCATAATATTTCATTCCCGCTGCAATAAAAATACTTCACCCAACCCACTGGCGTTTTTCGAATCTAATCGCGTTCGATAATTAATAATAAAATATACAGACACGTGGAGAACCGAGATAAAAGCACAGCGAATAAATCGAGTTACTTTCGAACTTTTACACGGAGGAACGCTTTAAACGATGGCGTATCGGGGGTAATTTTTCTAAAACCCTGCGACTCGTAAATTTCTTCGTTACATCCCTTTCGAAACTTTTCGAGGATGCAACTTTAAGACGCTGCTGAACGCCCGGTATCGGGCGTAATCCGAAAGAAAAGTATGCCAAGTTTGTCATTAAGCGGAATTTTTTAATTACCTTGGGGACGAAACGGAAACTCCACGGAGTTGCAAGTAACCGACCTTGCTATTATTTAGCGGCAACGTGGCCGTTGGAGGATTGATATCGGAAGTTCCGTTTCACGGAAGTTGTCGGCCATGGAAGAAGCCGGCTTTGCTTTCGGCGAGGCTCCACGACGGCCAGGGAATAATCGAGGACTCGAATCAGACGTGAAACTTCCCTGCCGTCCGAGTTGTCAAGATCCTGCGAGAATATTAGTTGAAACTTCAGCCGAACGTGATGGGAAAATGCCAGAGAATGCTTCACTGCGTCCCGGATCGCGTTTCAAGCTGTGAAAATGAATTCTCTTTCATAAATCAAACGGAATCTTGTGTATTCACTCGCCAGAAGAACGGTTTTGAGGTAGATTTATGTTTCATGGACTTATTTCCCGCATGTTTTAAGAAAAATTTCTTTATATCTTAAAAAGGCCTCTTATAATTGGAATTTGTTAATTAGGGGTGAGAAGATTGACTCTTTGGGAAGTTGAGATTTTGAAGAAACGTAGATTGGTTAGGTTTGTGTATCAAAGAGCTGTTTAGAACGAATTGTGAGAAAAATTCCTAAAATTTTGTAGATGTTTGATTTATAGGGGTGTAAAGGAAGGGTTAAGGGTGTAAAAAGAGCTTGCTAATCGAAATGATTGATTTTTTTTTATCTAAATGAATTTATAAGGAGGTTAGGAAGGAATTTGAGTGATGCAGAATTCGGTGAAAGGTTTGGAATTGGAATTTGGAAGCACTGGGATGTTTAAGTAGTACAGGTCAACGGTTGACGCTAGCCAGTGGAACTAGTCAATGCTTGAGTATAACTTCGTAGATTTTATAATAATCAGAAATTACTCTAGATCATAGGAATATGTATTCCTAGTTTTTAGCAATATTTACAACCATCCTATAATAATTAATAACTTATCAATGGCGTTTACATATGAACGATGACTCACGATCAACGTACAAAATATTTTTCGTATTTTAACCAATGAAAAAGCAAAATAAAAATAACAGAAAGTGTACATACACGAAATTTAAGTACTCATCTATCAAATACCACTTGATGTTTCATTTTTCATTTCATTTTATACCACGGTGACCCATAAGGTTTTCATAAAGCAGATATAGTTCTTCATCTAATCGATGAGAAAACGAAGAAAGGTAACAGAAAGCTTAAGTTAAGAAGCAGTTTACCCGCTTAATGCTTCAATTTCCACTTTTGTGTCCTAATGGCGCTCATAAGCTGCTCGTAACGCGTTTCATATACACTTATTCCTGCAACCGATGAGAAAAGGAGGAAAAAGCGGGAGGAGCGGTAAGAAGTGGAAGGAAAACGCGAAGACGTGGATCAAGCGGGGTTATTAGCAGATTTTTTGTAGCTTATAAGCCGCGTGCAGTGTTCGGCTATTGCTTATCTCGCGAGTATGAAATCCGAAAGTGGGCTAATCGTCCTGGTATGATGAACCGACGAAGGTTTCACCAGCCAGTCGTTTAATAAGAATCTTCCGTTCGGTGCTGCGTCGCGTTTTGTTTCAATTGCGCACCCCTTTGACGAGCGAATCGCTTTGTCCTCGCGATAAGCCATAAAGGACTCGTTGCGATCTTAAAACGCGTCATTTTTGGACCTCTCGACCGGAGTTCGGGGATTTCTCTTTTTCGGGATACTTTTACCGTTCCATTTCGAGGCACCGGGGATGAAAAATGAACAGCAGTTTTTGGATTTCTCGATCCGACTTTCGATTTTCTCCATTGAAAATCCGAGTTCTGATTCCTGGTATCGAAAGCGAGGAGAATTACTTATTAAACATCGAAGTATTTAATTTCTTGATGTTTCAGAGACATTCGGTGATTTTCAGTTCAGTCTTCGAGTTTTACGAGGTTTAATTCGTGACGTTAGTAAACGAAGAGAAATTAGTAACTATTAGATCCTTTTTCAGAGTAATTATTACCAATGCGCACATCTCGAATATTATAAAAATAGATAATTAATTTTTTATAGCTTCGATTCTGAGACTTTAAAGCAGGAGAAACTACTTCGATTTTTCGGAAGAGGAAAAGAAATATATTTTATAATACCTTCGTGTACATAATTAATAATTTACAACTAGTCTTTTGACTCCAGATTTATCAAATATCAAGAAAAATTAATTGCAATTTTATCGCGATTTGATAAATACTTCAAGAAATCTACAACTTTCCAAAGTGTAATAGAAAAATTTAAAAAAATTTTTCTCATCATTCTGGTAATTTTTCAATTAATTCTACAAGTATACGTTGCAAGTGCAATCGATCGGTTTAACGAATCGACATCTTTCTTACCCCCGTTCAGTGAGCCGTGTTGTTCCTTACGATCGCCGATATATTCTCAACATTTCACGTTCTTGTTAGCTGATTTCTTACGATAAATAGAGGTAAAACAGAAGCTGACCCAATTCGAAGGCGCGATTTATGGCCACAAACAGTTCCGAATGCGAAGCCGTGCTCTGCCTCCCCGTTTTGTGTTTGAACTGTGCCAGAACTTGGAGATTCACTGCCATTATAGTTGTTTGCATTGAAATTCAACGGAATGCATCGGGAAAGGAAGCCGCGTAAAGGGACGAATAGCAAGACAAAACTAAATGTAAGATTCCATTTTAGAACTTCCGATCGAACTTTCGTTATTATATGTGTTATTATATCTGTTCTTTCAGACGTAAAATCGAATTTATTTCCGTGGGAATTGCATCGTCGTTCGGTTTGAAAAACCTGATTTATGTCACGTTAAAATTCGAAGTTGGAATCGAGGTTGAAAAATCCACTGAAATTCCAATCGAAAACCCGCGATTGGATTGCGATGATCCAATTTCATGGAAAGGTTCCCGAATCGGTCTCTAACCTTTAAATGCGAACAAACTTTCAATATGGCGGAATTCGAGGCTCAATCGTGGTGCAAATCGGGTAAATATAATTCAAAAATTCTGAACCGAGTCATAATACCATTACGTATATAAAACGAAGCTATCTTAATAAAGAGAATTAAAAAAAATATTATACAGAACTGGAAATAATATACAAAATTCAAAATTTGAATTTCTCATCCGTACGATAGGATCTATCAGCCATAAAAGAAAAGAATTAAAATTCTGGGATACCTGCAAAAACTATTCAACATAAGAAGGATCAAAAATCCGGCTTGACCATAAAATAAAATATAAAAAGAGTAATAGAAACTCGGGAATTAAATTACGATTAAATAAAGAAATAAATCACAGAAATAAATAAAAAATTCACTGCAATCCTTCTTTTTAAATATAAAAACGTATCGCTGTGGAAATAAAAAATTGGAGCACACAGACGCAATTTCGAGTTTATGGACAAATGCGAAAAGCAAATTTCCATTTTGAACATTGCAATATCCGATCGCGAGGGGAAGATTCGATACCGCAGACTTGGCGTTAAGATGGGAAAGAAAGACACGGGGGCAGGCAATCTCGAAGGAGATTGCTATCGGTTTCATCGGCGACGCCTGGATCGGTGTGACGCCATCATTGAAAATGATCCACCGTGCGTGAAATTCGCCGTTCGACGAGGATGCAACGGGCCGTCGCGACCTTTATGAATCCATCTCGCCTTATCGCTCTGCTCTTCCGGCTTTCTACTTTCGTTGCCACGGTTTAACGCCGCGCTCCGCGTAAATTCGACGTAAAATTTACCGGCAGTAATCCCGATGTCGACTCGCTCGCGCTTCCGGCCGTTCGTTGCTTTTATCGCGGCTCAACCGTTGCCACGGGGCTTTTAATTTTATGTTTATCGCGGTCTATGAGAATCTTTCGAGAGTCTCGACGAGGTTGCCGAGGCATCGAGCGGAACACGCGGTCTCCTTGATGGCCAACTCCGGAACTTCCGGTTTGCGGGGTAACGCCGGGGTAATGACGGATTGACGAGTGAAATTCCTTCTTTCTTCCTTCTTTCTCCCTTCGTTTCCTTTAGTTCTTCGGCTTGGAACAGCGAGGTGTTAAAATATTTTATGGATCCTGTTAAGTAACCAAAGTGAGACTTATTTTTGGAAATTGACTAACCAGAGTTAGGACGATTATGACTACGTTCCTGATTATTCGTTAACTTTGCGATCGGTTAGGAAAATTTTTTTATTTCGGTTTAAACTTTGCGAGTAAGAATGTTTAATAGACGGTGACTGGATTTAGGAGATATTTTCAATTTTTGGAAATTTTTAAAACGAATAATTATTATTAATGTAATTGTAGGCTATCTTCAAAAAAAAAGGAGGGTAATAAATTGGAGAAATATCAGGAGAAATTTCATCCTGGTTCAACGAACATATTCGATTGCAGGAGAAGTTGGTGTAACGTCGCGAAAAGAGGTGGAATAGGGAAGACACGCTAACGAGGTTTAATTTCACGCCGTGGGGCGTGTTTTCTCTCTCCCCGGGGAGAAATATCGAGAAGTGACGTTAATCTCGTTTCCTGAGCAAGGTGGTACGCGTACCTGTTCCCAGACCCCTCGATCAGATCGATGGTAATCGCGACAATAACGTATCGCAGCCATTTTATGACGCGAGGTCACCTGAACCATCGGCCAATCACTGTTTTCCAGTTGCCAAGAACAGTTTAAATATGATAATTTGCAGGAAATTATTAGAGAGACGAGAAAAAGTGCGTTATAAATAAGAATTCGTTTTTTGTCGATGAATTATAATTTTTGAAAACATATTAATCGAAATTTTTAATTGTCTTTTATGAATATAAGAGAATCTTATGATCATGTTTATTTTTTATTTTTTCAAATTTCCATCTTCGTATAATATTTTAGTCATGAAACGTTTTATTTAGAATCTCACGTTAGGAAACACTGTGCTGATTTATTTCTAATATAACGCAATGTAAATAACAATCCTGATGCTAAAATATTATTATTTTATATTTTTCTATGACACGTGTCACTTTAGTCGTGAAAAATACTTCGAGCTGCATAAAAGTAAAAAATCAATCACAAACTTTCAGGGAACCATCTTCAATCACCAATGAAAATAATCTTTATCCATTAATACTATTTTCAGGAACGCTCTGAAATCCAAGAAAATAATATAAAACCGACAATATAAAACTTCAGATAACAATAATGAAACTAAAAGGAGTCGATCACAAACAGCAAACAGCAAACTGAAAAGAATCTTCATTTCCTAAAACACAATACAATAGCTTATTAAGATTAATAGAAATGAATCATAAAATAACCAAGCCAGCCATCTTTCTTCTGTACAATCCCACTAAGAAGAATTTCATTTCCACGAATAACATTTTCTCACTCAATTTCAAACCTCAAAAGTTCGTATAATAATTCCAATATAAAACTGCAGATATCAATAGCGAAATTAAAAGAAGATCAATCGTTAAATTGCAAACTCAGCCATTTTTCTTTTATACAAACTCACTAAGAAGACTTCCTGCCCAGGCACGGACAAAATTACCACGATGTAGAAATCCAAAAACACGAAGTTAGCCGTAAACCACTCGACCCACTATGGTGTTAGGAGATTCCCGCAAGTCGACTCGTCCATTTCGTCAACGAGACTCGTCCAATCTCATTAACCGGAAGAAGAGAGCGCAGGGAAGACGCGAGGGTGTCGATCAACAAGGGTGAACTGAAGACGGCTTAAAATTTCATTAGCAAATCGTCGATGGTCTGCCACTGGGCACGCGTTAATCTCATTTCCGGCCAGCGAGTGGATCATAGCAAGCCGCTTCCTGCCATGACCTGCCAACCGATCCTTCGTCAAGCTTTTCCGCGCCATTCCGCCCGAATCTGCCTCCACTCCACGGTAGTCCCGTCGTTTTAAAAGATCAATCGGAGGATCAGGGAAATTTAAAAGGGATAATCCGGAAAACGTGAAACGACTTATTCTTTTTTCTTCTTTTTTTCTTTGTAGCGAGTGGTGAAAGGCACCGGGGTCCTTCGCGGAAGTTTAGGGGTGGATTTGAGAGTAAAAGAGGGTGATTTTCGTGGGTTTGTATTCTGACTGGGAATATTCTTAGCGGTGACGTTTCCTGAGAAATGGGTGAAGGGTAAGTCTCCTTCTGAACGAGAGGCAAATAATTTTCTTGGAAATCGAAGGGTCGAAGGGATGTGGAGTTGATGACAGTTTTGGAATCGACGAGGGGAACAGTTGAAGAGTTAGTTAATTTGGAACAGTCCTTTTTAGAATAAAATCGCAGTAATAACACAAAAAGTAAAATTTAGTTCGAAGGAAGATAAGAAAAATAAATCGTCTTTGGAAAATAAAGGGGGAGATTTGAAAAATTATTTCCTTCAAGCTGGAATATGCAAAAAAGTAATTTCCCTTGGAATTTCCTTTGAGACGAATACCCGAAAAATAGTTTCCTTCTAGGCGGAGTATATTTAAAAAAAAAATTTTCTTCGAAGGGAATAATTGAAAAATAATTTTCTTCGGGAAGACGAAGAAGGATAGTCTCCCAAGGTTTATTTAACAGCGTAGTTTGTTAAAATTTACGAACGCAAATGCGGAAAGATAGAGAGTAAGATGGAGTGGATGAATGATAGGTTAAATGCGTGGAATTTAATCGAAAATGAATTGGACAGGGCACGCGCATGCATCACGCGTGGAAGAAAATGCAATTTGCATAGGGCCAAAGTGAGCCGTGTTTTATCAAAGGTGTCAAGTTCAGCGAGATTAAATTGAACCGCGGTTTAGCGACTGAATCAAATTTACTCGCGACTATATTGCATTGCGGGTATAGTTTGTAAGCTTCGCGGTATAGTTCGCGATAGTTGCAAACATACCACGAAACCTGTTCTATTGTCTGTAACGCGGTGTGCAACGTTTCCGATACAATGTGGACCCAATTTTTTAATCGCCTCATGCCGTAAGAAAATTAAGAAAATTCACGTAAAACCTAATTCCGGGAAAAGAGGATTAAAGAGTGATGCGTGTTGTATCGCAACAAGCTTTTCCCTCGTATAATCTAATATAATCTACGATTCAATCTCTGAAAACCTATGCGAGCGTATGACCAGAGACAACGAGGATAAAAAATTACAATAAATAAGAAGGACATTTATCACGATTGCCGGAAATTTCAATTTGCAAAAAATCTCGTTCCATTATTGAAGATAATCATAATTAGAACGGAATTTTCATTAAGAAGATCAGGAATAACGTGTAGTTAAGTAAACAAAAATTTCTCCAGCATTCCAATTAGGCTAATTGAGTTAGACCATAAGTCATTATAGTCTGATCGTTCGATTGAAAAAGGTGTAAGGAGACACGCGAAGATTCCGCTATCTAGAGTGATCCAATAACCTTTTTAAGAGTCACTAATAAGTCTGCAAAATTTCATAAAAAGAAACGGAAAAATATTTTTTAAATTCTCTTCCTACAATTTCATTCGATTAACAAATATCGGTAAATAACAAGCGAAATAAAGAAAAACAGGCGTATTCTCTTCGAAAAATGCCTCTAAATCGACTCCATTCGAGTCTACTGGCCGTAATTTAATTAATCTACCTTAATTCAATTTCAATTTCCGCAATTTAATTGAAAAACAATGATAGGCAAACCGAGGAACACCAAGCGAATTTTCCAAAATTTTTCAAGCCTTAAACGAACCTCCATATTCGCTCATCTACCGACGGTGTAATTTAATTTCACGCAACGCGACATAATTCAACTTTAATTTCCGCGACATAATTCGAAAGAGAGACAATAACGAAAGTAAGGAAAGACGGATGATTTATCTGCAAAAAAAATCCCTTCAAACGAACCACCATGCCCGCTCATCCTCCCGCGGTGTAATCTAATTTAATGCGACGCGAATTAATTCGTTTTTAATTTTCATGATTCAATTTCATTTCATTCCATGCGCAAGCAAAATTTCTCTTTCAATCGACCACCATGTTCCTTCAATTCCGCGAGTCGCTCAAATCCAATAATCCTCCTGTAATTAAATTTCATCCATAAACGTCGCTGATCGTTACTCGCGCGCTTCGAAAAACTCGGCGAAATTTCACGGGCGCTCGTATCGCCGAGAGAGTGGAGGAAATAAAGATAATCAATCCCGATTAACATCGAGGGAAAATTCGGAACGAGCGAATGCTAGCCGACCGCAGTCGATTGGAGCCTCTTCGAAAACGATAATCGAATTAACCTCGTCGCGTGGCCGGACACATCTCGTATAACTTTTCCCCTATCGATCCAGGTGCGTGCTTGTTTGCATACGTTTGCACACGCGGGAAATAATCCACTTCGTTACCGGCGCGAGCCGGTAGGATATCACGGATGTCTCCGCCATTTAATCGCCGGCGAAACGCACAAATTGGACCGGAAACGCGACGCGTCGCCATTACGGAGAACATTCGCCATTTGCTCGGATCCCGTGGATCCCTGAAATTCTCGCTGACAAGCTTTTATTTCTCCTATTCACCGGTGGATTGGAGAAAATTTCAGCGAAAAGTTGAATAAAAAAATTAAATACATCGTAATTTTTCAACGTAATATTTTTCATATTAGGTCGTTCGAAAAGTCATTTCATATCTTTTCTTTTTTTTTTTAATACGGCTGAGGTGTGAAGTCGGCTGTAAACAAATACAATTAGGTTTCCTAAATTGGAAAAACGAAATGACTTTTCGAACGACCTAATAATTATTTTTATTTTTGTACTATGATTAGTATGGAAGTTTATTTTTATATCTCGTTGTTATATGTAAATATTTATAAGCATCCTGGGTATTGATTTTTCTTATTTTATTTCTTTTTTGTTTAGAGATACGTAAATCGTGTGTTTTATAATACAATTAGAATTTTCTGTGATGCAGGATTTGTATGTTTGTAAGTGTTAGGATTATTATGCTGGTGTCGTGCGTGGGAGTTAATCTAATCTAATCCTGTTAGAGGAATTAGGAGATTTGATCGAGAATTTTGTACTCGTATGAAACCAAGAAAGGAAGAGGAAAGAGACGGGTCTATAATTGGAAATGAATATAATCTAATCCTGTTAGAGGAATTAGGAGATTTGATCGAGAATTTTGTACTCGTATGAAACCAAAAAAGGAAGAGGAAAGAGACGGGTCTATAATTGGAAATGAATATAAAATTCGTAATTGAGATTTGAGATGAGTATACGACGATGATTAAAATAATTATTGGGAGTATTGAAAATGCGTATTAAAAATAGAATAACAATTCTGTAATAAGGAATAAATTACTAACGGGGAAAATTTCTTAACGAGACAATGAAAAATAATTTCCTAATTAAATAGCGAAAAGTATTAAGTAGAATAGGTCCAGAATTTATCAAACGTTACATTAAAAATTTTTTAAAAAATTGGCATGCAAAATATGGCGAAAAGACGTTCACATTCAAGGATAAGGAAACGGAGGTAAAATCGCGTTTGCATCATTTCGGAGATTTCCACTTAACGCTGAAGCACAACGTTCTCGCGATGTGCCAGCTCATGAACTTAAAAGTGAGGAGTAAGCAAGACTTTCGAAAGTCCTTTAAGAGTTTCCTCTCAGGGATTAAAGAACTTCCATGATGAGGAAGGAAATTATTTTTCAACGAAGATTATCAGTGCCACTTTACAGGAGAAGTCGCTCTTGAAGAGTAATTAAGCAACGTTAAACGCGATGGTAATTAATTATTCATGTACCAGACTTCCTAGCTTCCTTTAATACGTCATTTTATTAAATGCTTCGAATTCTTGCTTCTTTTATTTTATTTCATTTCAGGAACTACCGAAATTCACTGTATTCTATTCTTCACCACCCTATTCTTTTCTTCGATTATTGGTTCTTTATTGCAGGCAAATTTTCCTCGTTTATTTATTACCCTATTTTATTGTATATTACTTTTTGCAATTATTTATTACTCTATTGCTTTCTTCGATCATTTATTAACCCTATTTTATTTTATATTACTGTATTACTTCATGGAATTATTTATTACGCTATTTTATTCTTTACTGCTCTGTTACCTTCTTTAATTATTTATTACTCTATTTTATGCTTTACTATTATATTACATTCTTCGCTTATTTATTACTTTACTCTATCTTCTATTACTTTTATTTTATTTTCTTCCTTTTACCAAATCGCTTCAATTAATTGTTACCATAAATCGCTACTTGAATTTCCAAAAATTCCATTCTATCTCAGAGTGAAAAAATTCAACTGCACCAAAAACAGGACACCCAAGTCCAGCCTCGATGCACGCAGTGAACACGTGGAACAAAGTTCAAAGCAAGCGAGTAATCGATACACACCACGATACGTGACACGTGATTGATGTCCGCGAACGAATCAGAAAAGTCGCATCTCGACCTACCCCTTCGATCTTTCCACTGGCCCCCCTTTCGCAGCCTCTCTTCGACCACTTCCGCTTAGTCCAGTGACCTCAAGTTCTGCAACACCCTCGTCTGAAAGCCATAGGAAAACTTCGATGAAGAGAGAGAACGATTATTCGAAGGGATTTGCAATTTTATGCAAATTTCTTCCACCTTCTTCCGCGCTCTCTCCTCTGTGCCCTGTCTCCTTCTCTCTCTCTCTCTCTCACTCTCTCGCGACGCATCCTCGTCCAATGGAGATCGCAAAGTTAGATTTACTCGAGCGAATTAACGCTGTGGAACGAGGTCCCAGTGAATTGATATTGCTCGCGCAATAAAAACACGGCAGTCGGTGTAATTAAAAACTAAACTCACCCGTTGACTACTCCAAGCACCTGTTGCGATCGCGGATTTTATGGGATCCCTTGGCTGTGGTTTATCAGCGAATACTTTATGGTTCGCGACGTCGAAGCGATGTCAAAGAGAGTTTCGAGGTTTTCGCTTCGGAAATTTAAGAGGATTTTTATTTAACTCGATTTAATAACTTTTACTCGATATTTTAAGCGAAGAAATTTTTCCTCGCA
>NIJG01000029.1:4358045-4484374 GCA_002201625.1 Euglossa dilemma
TTTATTTCTTACGTATGGATATTATTTCGATTATATCAGAGACGCATGTTTATTTTGACGTATTAAAAATGTCGGCCGCGTTACAAAATTTTTGTTGCACGTGGAAATACGAATGTATATTCTTGAATGAAGTTTTGCGTCGTTATTGGCCGGAAAAATCAGTGAGACACTAACGATCGCGATAAATAATCGCAGTCTGTGGCAGCACGCCGTAAATCTGGCACGCCCCCTATCGATCCCGATTATTCGTTTCAGTTTCCGACCGTTTATTACCACGACCGTTCATTACTACTCCTTTCTGTATTTATTCTCTTTCTTCCGATCAGAATCATACTTCCCATTGTTCGTAAAATCCCAAATGTCTCTAGAGAATTAAATTAGTTTCAATTGAAATCTTACTTTGCTTTGGTCACATTGAAATTTTCGAAATTAAATTATTTTCTCAATTGACAGCTTTAAAATTAAATTATTTTCTCGATTGACAGTTTTAAAATCAAGTCATCACCTTTTGAAACCTTGCTTCTTATTCGGAAAATTCCATACTTCTCGACAGAAATTTTTTAATTGAAAATTAAATTAATTCCAATTACAGCTGTAGCTTCTGTTATTTAGAAAATTCTAAATTTCCCAATAGAAATTTTTGGAATCAAATTATTTCCGTTTAAAGTTCTATTATTTAGAATATTCCAAACTTCCCAATAAAAATTTCCCTCTGTTAACCAAATATAATAATTTTTAAATCTTCCCTTCGCACCGATCACGCGTAATTCTCTGAAAATTGACGAAAAATCTAGAGAACAAAATTGGGATCGATATAAAACAAGAAGATTTAAATTTCCGTAAAGCTGGAATATAACGTCATGAGGAGTGTATTCGTGAAAAGACTTTGGACCCAGTGGATATTCTTCGTGTTAACGATAAAATCGTCGTGCAGTATCGAGAAATATTGGCTTCCGAATCTGGAGTGGGAAACGGCTGAGAATTGGGTTGGAAAACGGATTCCTGAATTAGACAGTTTCGTGACGTTTCCATTGGACATGAGACACGCGGTGGGAATAGGAAGAACCGGTGACCTGAGGCTTTCCGGGATCAATCTGGCCAGAACCGGTGCCTTGGTGTTACCCCGAAACGGAAAATTGCAGGTACGAAAATTTATAATTAAGCAATCGATCCTGAACCCTGCGATTCGGCGATTTTATATGAATTATTATTAAATCAACGGATTAGATAATTTAACGTTATGCAGTAATAGATTAACGTGGTGGAATATTCAAGCGTAGTTTACGTTTAATAATTACGATTATTCCGAGGATTATTCCGTGGTATTGAAAGTTGACATTTGTCAGACACAGTCTTCGAATGATTAAATTAATTTCGACCAACCATTTCAAAGGCGAGATAAATAAATAAATAAAGGCATCGCGAAGTTAGAGAATTTCTGGTAAAAATTGTATCGAATCGTGTATCGAAGTTATTAATTATTTGAAAAGACGGTAATTAGCAAGATTAGCGAATTAACGAATTTATTTGCACGTAATTTGAAAATCGTGGCTAAAAATAGAATAAAATATTTTTACCGAAGGGGTAGTTTCTTGCAACCCCCTCGTTCGCCGTGGTTTTATTAGAAAATCGATATAAAGAAAATCGATGCTTAATTTCTGCTGAACCGGAAATATTAACGTGTCATTGGAATTCGTAATATACGAGGATATACGCGATGTTCGATTAGTCGAAGATTGTATCGGACCCCCGTAGTCCGATGGCTAATAATCTGCGAAACAGAATCAAGAGGCAAGACGTAAATCCTGCCTCGCTGCTCCTGAAAGTTGGCTTAACGAGCAATAAAAAATCTGGAAGGAAAATACGAACGCTGTTCCTGTTAGTTTTACCGAAGAATTCGCGGAAATTGTAAAATAAAAATATTAAAAATTTCGTGGAAACCGAGGGAGCATTTAATAATTATGTAAAATGATGAGAAAAAATTTTAACTTTACAGATTGGGAAATATTCTAGCGTTAAAAAATTATCTCTGACATTTTTTTTACGTTTGAAATGAGAAATTGTCAATGTTCGAAATTAACGAATATGAAATATTGAAATTTCGTTTGATATTTTTTATAATGGCTATTATGATCGGGTTGAATTAATTTTTTTTTTTTTTGAATTAGTTGAGCGAAGTTAAAACACATAAGACGAGCGAATGGTTAAGGGCTGGCAATTTGTTCTGGGCTGATCCTCAAAATTGGAGAGGCAGCTCGGAAGCAGCGCCACATCTCGAGCAGGTGCCCTGTCGTCAAGATGACATCGTGCTGCCAATGAAGAATCGCACGTTTAGTACTCTTCTACCACTGAAGAATATTGAAGTGAGGTCGGTCAGGATGAACGACGAGAAGCGACATTTCAGCGCGGAACAATGGCTGCGCTTGAGAAACAGGCGAGAATTCGCCAAAGGAATATTCACTGTGTCGTATGTTCCATTGGAGTTATTCAATTATTCGAATATTCGAATTCCCAATTTCCGATTCGACGTGACCGATCGTTGAATTTCTGAATCTTCGAATTTCCCGAATTTTTTAACTCGCAAATTCACGAATTCTTAGATTTCTTAATTTCCGAATTCTTTGATTCTCGGGCTCTCGTTTGAATTTCTAAAATTTCAAGTGCTCCAAATATTTATTTTTGAATTTTGTATTCCTCGAATTTTCGAATTTTTAAATTTCTAATTCCTCGAATTTTCCACTTCCCGAGTTTTGGAATTTCCGAATTTACGAGTTCGCAAATTTTCGAATTTTTAAATTCCCACAGCTTCGATTCTTCAATCCCCGAACTTTCCAATTATTCAACTTCTCGATTCTCCAGTTTTCGCGTTATTAACTTCGAAAAATTCGAGATACCGTACTCCGCTAACTTTCCAATTGCCAGTTAGAAAAATACGAAATTTTCTTTCGTCGAAATCCCCGATCTGGTTAATTTTCGCTAATTCGGAAACACGATGGAATTGCGCAGATACGCGAAGTACAATTGCGAAAAGTGTGCCTGTCAAAACGACCCGGACGGATACTATCTCGAGGAGATCTGCGCGATTGAGAGACCCAAGTGTGGGTACACCCCTTGCGAGTATCCCCTTACGGTGAGTTCGATCGATTTTAACCATCTTTCTGTCGCGAAAAATCGCGAGAGGTCGTTCATCTGGAGTCTCGTTAGACGGAAAAAAAATGGCGATTGAAATCGGTTTCCGCGCGACATTGGGAAGCGCAGGTAGAAGGGCACTGCTGTCAATACTGCGGCGCCCGGGTGTCCTTGACGGAGAAGGAGTCAGTGCTGATGGTGGAGGTTGCGGCGGACGTGGCCTTGGCGGAATACGAGGACAAGCTGGCTTGGCACGTGAGACGTACCTGGAACGGGGCAGTCGAGGTTCTCGTGAAGAAAAGGGGAGATTACTCGGAAATCGACGTCCTGAAAGGCGCTCAAGATGTGAAGCAATCCTTGCTGAGTAAATCCTACATTCTATATTTTATTACTATCCTATTTTCTTTTTTTTCTCTCTCAATTTTGGATACTCTCACTCTCTCTCTGGTCTCCGTGTATATTTATATTTCTATATTTAAAATTAATTAAGGATTTATTTATTTATTTATTCATTCTCTTTTTATGTTTTGGGAACTTTGGTCTTTCATTCTCCATGATTAGTATATTTATTTTATATATTTATTTTTCTGTATAAATATAATTAAAACTTCGTCACTTTTGAAAGTGAAATGTTTTATAATTATTTTCCTTTATATTTCTGGGACATTTTGTAATTGGAAATACACATACCTGTAAGTAAATTCGACTATTTTATAATCTTCAGTCTTCTCTCTATATTTTTGCAATTTTATACATTCCATTCTTGACCTTTGTATTTTATTTTATATATCTCTGTTAATTCGATTATTCGAGAACTAGTTATTTAATTACTACTAGTTATCGTATATTATTAGTTATCTACTAGTTATGTTTTATCTAATTTAAGTTTCATTCTTTTTTCTCTTTTCCTTTTCGCAGATATGAAAATGGAGGTTTTGAATATGGAAGTAACTGGCGCTGCTTTGAAGGATAATCGGCTGACTGTTGCTTTGGTACCCTTCTTTACGACGCCGTTCATCATTCTTTTTGCCGTTTTCCTTGGCTGTATATACTTTGGTTATACCTATAGGCAGTGAGTATAGATATACACGGTGCAATTAATTAACGAGCAACGTAGGCAGATCCTGCGTTATCCTCCCTTTCAACTTTCGTCCATGTTATGGGATTTTATAATGTCGCGATACGTGCAGTTCCATATTTCTTTTACCATCTGGGGATCGCGTAGCATTAACTGTAGATGAAAATGCTTTGAGAGAACTACGATCCACGGTGAAACTATAAATGGAGTAATGAAAAGACAGAAACAAGGTGAAAACTCTGCACTTTCTTCTATATTTAATCTCATGGTCAGCAATGATGCAGGATTCTTTTATTAGTCGTTGTAAAATTGATTCACGGGACGGAACACTCAAATTTTAATAAAGGTTTCTATTTTTATTTCGATTGGCGACTCTTCGAATCGTCAGAGTACCGAATTTTCTAGTATCCGAATCTTTGATATATCGAATTTTCAATTTTCCGAATTTTTAAATTATCGAACTTTCAATTTCCCGAATTTTTTAATTTTCAAATTTTCGAACTAACAAACTTTTACGACTCCAAATTTTCGAATCGTTAAATTTTAAAGCCTTCGAATTTTCGAATTATTAAATTTAAAAATTATAAGATTTTAAATCAGGGCACTCTAAAGTTTCTAAACCCTCAAGTGTCCGAATTTACAAATCATTCTATATCCACCAAACTCGTCAAATTAAAATTACTCTCTCTCTCTCTCTTTCTCTCTCTCCACCAACCTACCGATTATCAAATGAACCAAAGAAAAAACGATGCATTTGAGAGGCGGGAAAGAAGGGAAAAGTACAAAGCGGAGTAGGTAAAATATAGCTTGCAACGGTGCATGTTTTCGCGAACGACAAACGGAAACGAGGAGCTCAGCGATTACGAGCAACTCGGAAAAAGCGGCGATGAAGCTTTCCGTAAGCTCGTCCCGGTTCGCCCTTATATCCCGGCGACGCGTGGGTGTCGATGACGAGAAGCGTCCCGCGTCACCGACACAACGAAAAAAGGAATAGAGAAGAAAGTAAGAGGGGCAAAAGAGAAACACGAGAGAGAAAGTAATTACGCGAATATGAAACAGGATGGCGACTGCCGCGCCATTTCTACACTCGCGATTCCAGTACACCGGATGTCTGCGAAATTAACTTCCCTTCGGAACGTCTCTGGACCACTGCGAACCAAATGTATCACGTGGAAACGCTTCCGAATAGATTTTTAATAGTTCTCGCGTCTCGATAGTCGTAGATCGTATCACTGTACTAATAAAACCGATAATATCTTCTCCAATTTTTAAATCCCTTTCTCAACGAACGTGACTGCAAGATTTCGTTATTCGAATCTTTGCAAATATGACCATTTAAGAATTTTTGAAAATTCTTTCTCACCTTTTATTAACCATTTTCGTGGGAATTATTTTAATTCATATTTTTATAAATATAATTGCAATTTTTCATGCTTTAAAACTTTTGTCTTATTCGGTATAATCGTGAGTTATTTTTAAATTTTGGAATTTCTCTTTCATCGAGAGCGATCCTGAGTTTTTGAGTGTTTTACTTTTCGTTTAGAACCCAGGAATTTTTTATTTTCTTTACCACTGACTTTGTTTGTCGGTTTTAAAAAATTTTCACTTGCCAAATCGATGATAATATAATTTTTATTTTATTATGAATCTGGTCATGGGAATAAATTAAACAAACAGGAGAATAATTCGGATCGATGTTATTTTTCGATTTTAATTTCGTCATGAGACGAAGCTTGGCGAAATGAAGAGAAACGCGAAGCTCGTCACGAATTCCCGTCGAGTGGCAGATATTCGAGCGCACCTCCGTGATTTCGTGTAACGCAGATACCAGGAGAACAGCCGAGGCTGCCACGAATTCTACCATTCGCACCCCTCTTTCACCCCCTGAACTGCATATCGCAGCACGTGCAACTTCCATAATTTCCTATACTACCACCTCGCTGAAAATCCGAATAATAGGGATGCATGAGAAAAATGAATAACGATTTCTAAAATTAATTACCGATTACAGGAGAGAAGAAAATATTGCCAGACTTAAAAATCGTATAATATTTTGCATTACAAAATTAAGAACTATATTGTTTATTTATATTTAAATAGAGATTATAAAATTTGAAGAATCTTGGAACTCTGAAGAACCAGACGTTTCGAAACTTTGAATAATCGAAAATCTGAAAATTCGGAAATTAATGAATTCAAAGATTTGAAACTTAAAATGTTCGGAAATTCAAAAATTTCGGAATTAGAAAATTCACAAGATTGGAAATTTGAAAAGAAGAAAAATTCAGATCATTCATATCAAATTGTATATCTTGCAGTACAAAATTAAGAACTATATTCTGTTTATTTATATTCAAATTATATTTATCCTTACTATTTATTATTTATTTATTTAACAAGACAGATCATAGACTAATACGCAATTGTTATTATCTATAATAATATATTATTGGCTATAATGTTTCGTTATAAAATGTCGCGAAATGTTTCGTTTGTCACGAATATGAGAGATAGAAAATATTCGAGAGAGGGGAGAATTGGGGGTAGGTTTACGAGTAGAAACTGGGAAAGGTCGGAGGGGGATGAAACTGATTTGAATTCGAGAAACATCGATGGCAATGGTCTAGTAACCACAACTCGACCCCGTTTACCATTTACCGTTTTACACTTGGCAATTCCTTCGTTGGCACCGTTTCCCAGCGAACCAAGAACCTCGTGCCATTTAATTAGCCGAGCTGCTCATTGTTTTCACCGGGGTAACTGACGCCATGGCTTTTCGGGTTTTACCGTGAAATTTTGACGAGACACGTGGCTGTAGAAATTTCAAATATTCGTTAATTAAACAGGAGCAGCAAATAAAAAAATCGCCTCTTAAATTATCGTTGCTATTTTGCAAAATATGACATACCATTTTGATATGTTATATTCCAATTTTGTATAAAATAACTTAACGCTATATTACATATTATAACAATAAATTCTATAGAGCCATGGC
The DNA here is from genome assembly GCA_002201625.1 of Euglossa dilemma. Taxonomy (NCBI): domain Eukaryota; kingdom Metazoa; phylum Arthropoda; class Insecta; order Hymenoptera; family Apidae; genus Euglossa; species Euglossa dilemma. Next base: position 4,365,248 of record NIJG01000029.1, read on the forward strand.
TTTTCGGGTTTCACTGTGATTTTCTGACGAGACACCTGGCTATAGAAATTTCGAATATTCGTTAATTAAACAAGAACAACAAATAAAAAAATCCGCTCTTAAATTATCGTTGCTATTTTGCAAAATATGACATACCACTTTGCTATGTTATATTCCCATTTTGTATAAAACAACTTACCGCTATATTAAATATTATGACAATAAATTTTACAAAATTACGATATACACTTTCTTAAAAAAAAAATTTGAGGAATGTTAAATAGGGAATTGTTGAATATTTCAGTATACTCGTAAGCTGCAGGGAGTTCACGTCGTCGATCAGGGACGGAGTGAGAGCGGAGAAAGCAGAGGGTGGGAAACCTTTCGGTTTCGCGCGTTTCGAAAACGTGTCGGAGGGTAACGTTCAAATCGCGAACGTGGATGCCGCGAGCGAGCCGAAGCCGGAGGTGCAGCAGGAGGAGGGCCAGGACCCTACTTCCGGCGGCAGGTTCGAGAACCCTTTGTACAGATCGAAGAGAAGAGGGCGCAAGGAAGACGAGGAGGTTCTCAGCATGGACGCGCTAATGCAACTGACCACCCTTAAGGATAAAGAGGAGGAGCAACTGGAAGAAGTTGAAATAAACATGGACGAATGAAACGAGCCGGAAATTAATCAATCCGAAGTCATTTTCCTTTCTTTATTTTTTTAGAGTGATTTTTAAATCGAGAAAATTTAAAACCATATCGAATTTTGTTCCTCTCTTTTCCAGTGTTATTTATGAATTTTTGGAACTCAAACTAAAAATAAAATTGTAGCGAGAAGAATCTGAGAGTTAAAATTAAGAAGAAATTAAGATGGCGTGAAACGTATAATGAAATTTGTATTTCTTTTCTTTTCTTTCTTGTTCGAGTGATTTTTGAATCGAGAAAATTTAGGACCTCGTCGAATGTTGTTCCTCCCTTTTCCAGTGTTATTTATGAATTTTTGAAACCAAAATTAAAAATGAAATTGTATAGAGATGAATCTGAGAACTACAATTGAGAACGATAAAATTGAAGGATTAAGATGGCATGAAAGGTATAATAAAATTTGTAAATTTTACGTTTAAGAATTATACAGAACGGAGATTTCAGATGAAAGAAATTGGAACTGCGAAAGAATTTGGTTCACTCGTGAAAGGTCGTATAGAGGATGACAGGGGGGGTCGAGACGATATTATAAATGACTCTCTTTAACGGGGCGTTAATTAAAACGTGAATAGAAGTCGATTGCGAAGGCCTATGGGGTCGAGCTATTGAAATTTGATACAGGGAGAGATAACCGGCGAGAATGAACGATCGTCGGGGGCGTAATTGAATTAGCATATCGATCGAAACTCCTGATTCTCCGCCCCTAAAAAATCAGATAGTTCCGAAACCGAGTACGTTTAACAACTAATCCTAATTCAATAATTCCAAGCTCTCGATGCTTTAATCGGAAAAGCTCGGTGATCCCACTGAAACCTAATAGAAGAGTAAAACCGACGAGATAGTGAATACGAGCAGAGACGTCACGCGAAATCTATCATCTATCACGCAAAATCAATTAGCCGTGTTTAACGTCACGCTCCTCCGTTGTGTATTTACTTCATTCTATTGCTTCTTGCAAACGATGAAATCTATAGATAAATAACAAAAAAGATAAATAAGAAAAAGAAAAAGAAAAAACAGAAGTTATAAATGAATAAATAAGAAAATAAAGAATATCAGTGAAAGGAACTGTAATTAGTTTTAAAGAACAATGTCACTTTGACATAATATTATTTGAACTGGTGAAAGTAGTCTCGGAGTGGGAGAAGCGGTCTTGGAGTGGGGAAAACAGTGTCGGAGTGGGGGTAGTGGCCTTGAGAGGTAAACTGACTTTAAAGGGGATCTATACGGGACGTTACTCTTCTCTAAAGGTACGTATCTAAAAGCTTATAATCGTCATGCTATACTAATGACATATTAAAGGATTAAATCGATTTCGAGATAAATTTCGAACACGTTAATCACGTCGCTAGAGAAATAAATTAGAAATTGATAAATATATCTAAATAATATCGGGATACAGGTCTCGAGGCGAATTTTGCCCCGACTTGTTCAGTCAACAGGTTAATAAGGTATTAGTAACGGAGCATAATCGAATTGGCCGTCTAATCGAAGGAATGAACGTGTGGCATTCTGTAACTTTGAAAATAAATCGTCGCATCTCGTTGTTAAACAATGCGAATATAATTTAACATAAATACAATTCGTAAATATATTATATTATATTTATAACGTTAATAAAAATATAATTTACGCTTATCGTTAAATATATTATATATATATAGATTTGTGTAGCAACGAATAATGAAATGCCCGGTAACATATAAACATAGAGAGGCCGCGTTTATACGTGACAGAATCAGTGGAAATAAAACTCGTGCGAAGAACGTTAAGTCACATGTGTTTATTCCTTGTCATACAACGTTCGAAATAGAGCGAGCACGTGCATCGTCGTCCACGTGTCACCTGCAGCGCACCGTCATCCAGGTGAAGACACTTACTCGCCGGGACAATAGGATAAGTCGTGGCAATAACTAATACGAGAACACACGTATACCGGTAGACAGCTAGAGCTCCGCGGAGGAATAACGCGAATCGCACGCGATATCGTGCCGATGAATTTTTGCGAACGACCATCGAGCTTCGCGATAATCAGACCAGGTAATCGAGGGTAATGTATTACGTGTTTGCGTATGTGTGTTTCGCGTGTGACCATTACTCCAACTTTTCCTCGGTTGTGTGTAGGTTCGCGATTGCGTGTACGTTTTCTTTTCTTGTATATATATATATTATCTGTTTATATAGAAATAATCTTACGTGTATATATAGTTTTATATACGATTTATATAAAGCTTCGTTTATAGAATATATTAAATTTTCTCTTTCTCTCGCTCTTTCTCTCTTGCTCTCGTTTTCTCACGGTAAAAGTGCGATCAATTGGCATTTTGTACACGAAGTTACGATCCCCTGGATAATTGCCAGGTTATGATTACTGTCCAACGAGCCGAGGCTTCCTCGCGCGGGTTTGCGCCGGTTTCCGCGGGTTTGTCGATCGTATGCCAGTGATTTTCGTAAATGGGATTACACGCAACGGTGGCTCGTTTATCGATGCTGGATTATTACCGAATCGCATGTGTCGGGGGTGTGTCAAGGATTTCATATTCCCGGAAGTCCGAGGATTCGGGAAAATTGTAAAATTTGTAAATTTGTAAATAAAATTTGAAAAGTCTTGGCAAACTGAAAAGCCAGACGTCATTCGAAAATCTGAAAATTCAGAAATTACAGAATTCAAAAATTTGATACTTTAAATGTTCGCAAATTGAAAAATTAGGGAATCGGAAAACTCGAAGATTCGAAACCTCGAAATCTTGGTAATACGAAGATTTACAAATCTAAAACTTCTAGGTTTCGATAACTTTCAAATATCTCGTTTAAAAATTTTTTCTATTCGCAAAAATCGATCAGCATCCACCACCGTGTACTTACGATAAATACTTTGAACTGTACACGTTCGATGACCGTTTCAAATACGTCTCTACCTTAGCCGCGGAGTTTGTGCGTCGGTAACGTCACGCTCGCTCCCTACCGACGATACAGGTCACGTGTCGAAGCGGGAAATATGGTATCCGTTTCAAGAACAATTTAAGCGTGTCGGCCTGTAAGCCAATAAGAACACTCGTGGACCTATTCAGCGAGCCTTAAGTAATTGACAGACATCGAGTCGCCGTTTTTCTACGCGTCTCGCCTCTTTTTATCTCTTCGGTACTCTACGCACACGTGTGCGTATTACTCGCTCTCCTTTTTCTCTCCTTGGTCTACTATAAACACGCGTGACACGGTTTGGTTTATTCATTCACTTCTCTGAATTCCAACCTTTATATCTCAGCAACGGATAGTCTCTTAGCGTCCGAACAAAATTCGTTTTTATCTGTATATAATCCATATATAATCTATTTATATATAATACATATTACTTATACGAATTTTTAAAAATTAATAGAACTGTTGTTTAAACGAAAAGATCGTTTACCAATTATTTTTGGAAATATTATTCTCCTTCCGTAATTCGAAATAATCGGCATGCGACGATGGTCGAGTGATTTTTGTGGAATTTCAGAGGATCGGTTACCCAAACCGTGCCTAATGCCTACTGCTTTAAGTCCGCTGTGATCCAAGTGGATCGTGGTCAGAGTTCCTCGGTTCGTTTACGCCGGCTATATAACTTAATTGAAGTTCACGCGAAATCCAATTGGATCGAGGCCTGGATCTAAGCCAAGAGGGAAATTTTCCGCGACGCGTGACCGGGAACGAGGAGATCGGGAGCCGCGCGAGGAGCCTCGATCGCGATCGAGAACGTGATCGACCGAGCAGTCGGGGACACGCCGTGAAATTCATTCTGGTCCCTGTAATTACTCTATGAAACGTGAAGCATCGCGAACATTTATCAACGCGTTTATCGCCGTGAGAGCTGAATTCAATTCAGGAATTCATATGAAATTTTTTTAACTTAGAAATTCGTTCATTTTTTCATCTCAAAGTTAAGGAAGTCGATTTTTTTTTAATATTTTCCTTTTGATTAGACATTTCGTTCTTCTAATTTTCTTTGTTATATATTAATTTTTAGAAAATATCAAATATTATTACTTTTCTTTAGACATAGGTAAAAAGTTCGTGAAAGTAAATATATATTTATATTTTGCGTGAAATTAAAGATGCGAATTGTTTTTAAACAATGCGCCTAATTTTTTTATAAACAAAGATTCGCGTTTTGATATGAATTAATGCAATTATTATTGCAAAGAAAATTTTTTAAACGTTATTTCCTTTGCGATTTGTACTAAATAAATTTTTTTGTAACAAATCGATTAATAGCATCCCTCGTGGAAATAAATATTATCATTAAATTACGAAATTCGTAATAATCGTTCAACTACCCAATCGTCTATTTTGTAACAATTACATACAAAATTAAATTAAAAAAGAGAAAAGGAAAATGACTGCCATATTTTATACGTAGCCTGTACCATTGAACATATTTGTTATGGTTTAAACGATCCAACGAATTCTGAATAAAAATAGAAGCTCCAGACGCGAAAGCTTCATCCGAGTTCGAGCTTTAAATAGCTAACTAAAACAGACAGAAACCGGTCTATCATTTCTCAGAATTTTTCAAGCGGTCCTTCTTTTTCGATATAATCCCTTTCTCTACGAAAACGCGCTCCAAGTTTTCATTTTTCTTCGCTTTTCATTATTACGGCATCTTCGAGCTGAATTCTCGTCGCTCACATGGCGAAAATTTGAAATTCTCGTTAGAAAATTTCGCGAAACGACGTTTGGATATTTCTCACACCATTATCAACGATAAAAATTCTTAAAGATTCGATTCGATCGATCGTAAAACGCCTCGTAGCATGGTGAATGAACGACAGCGTTTGATACCGTTCGCCGATGCTTCGTTTAACCCTAATTCGCACGATCGTGAACATTATCGATGAAATTTGTACCTATTTGACGCGGGGACACGAGGGTATAGTCACGTCCCTGAAGAAGTTTCGTGGATGTCGAAATTCGACCGTGAATGTGATCGGTGCGAGCATGGAATACATTAAGTGCGGCGTGATTCGCTAGAAAATTCAACGAATTACAATCTCTCGCCATATATTATCCAAAAATTCGATTCTTTTTCAACAAACTCCTAAGAATTTAATTTGCTATCGATTATTACGATATCATCTCGCATTGCCAATTTCTCAGGGAAACAACGTTTCGCCGCGAGGCGTCTTTTTATATTTCAAAAAAAACTGTTCCTGCCAAGAATTATTTCGGGAAGATATTCTTCCTTTTTCCTCGAACGAAAGAGTCTTCGTTCAGAACGATATTTCCGTTCTTTGCTTGGGGAAATATTTCTCGAGAAATAGTTTTCCGAGAGAGAGGAAAATTCGATAAGCGAATATTCTATTTCTTCTATCTTCTTCTGTCTTAAAATTTCTTTGAGACGAATCCCGCCGCATATGGTATGGTAGTACGATAAAACTAGGAAATATTAGCCGTACTGTGGCGCGTCCTTCGAAGAAAGGATCGAAGTGATCGTCAATTGCACACGTTCTCCTTAAAATGGAACGAGCCATCCCGACAACGTTCGGATGGCCGGATAAACAACGTTTCTTTTACAAATACAATATACAAATCTGCATCTCGCGTGAATGGATCCGATAAATAAGTTTCTAAATATATAATAATAATAATATATATATATCAATCTAACATTTCTTTTGCTCAAGAAAATAGGCGCACGCGGTCACCGAATTCGCTCTAGATAAAATATCTCGCCTTTCGATTAAATCACGCGCCTCTCTACCGTTTTATTCGTTATCTAGAATTTCTATATCTAAACGCATTGAACATTCATCGTTTCAATTGTACGTCGTGTTACTAGCTTAACTTATCCACCGTTCCGTTTCACTTTCTAATTTTACATATCATTTGGACGAATAATCGAAGAGTCATCGTTCGCTATCATCGAACTATAAATACCGGGGCGCGGTCGCGCCTGAAAATTCGCTCACGCTCTTAAATACTTTAATTAGTCAACGCTTAATTATCGCCGGACCACTCGATCCTCGTCGCTCGAATTTCCTCGTGAAATCGGCCCTTTCAGGACGCGAGCGGTCGCTCGACGATCTTCGCTACGCTTTACAACCCAGCGAGATATTTCGCCAAGCGACCCCCGTCTTCCTATTAAATACCTTAACTCGCTATCGAACATCGTGGTAAGCGATCGTGGCGAGACAACCCTCGATCCTTCGGTTCGCAGTAACAACGTCGGACCTCGAATAATCTTCGTTACATCGATAACGCTCGGTTAAGTAAACTAAAACGTCCGACCAAGAGGAAATACCGAAATAAATAGAGCGGTCGTTCGCACCCTGACGATACCGAGGAGCACCAGAGAGACCAGAGACACCCCGTGATCCTCTGCTGATCCGAAACGTCTGACGATTTACAATCCGTCGCAGAAGAATCGCGACACGGTGCATTACCGATGAAAACTCAAGGAAGGTGAAACGAAAGGAGGGGAAGGAGAAAGAGGGTAGAGAAGGGAATTCCGCGTGGAATACGGCGACTAGCCGAAGAAGAAGTGTGGAAATTAGCGAATGAAGGCACTCCCGGCTGAATTGCACCCTCGGTTGCACACCCCTGTCCAAAGCAGGAAGACAAGGCGACCCAAGGACTCGCAGGAAACTGGTTTCCGTCGTGGAATTCTACGATGCTTGCTCGGCCCGGTACACGAGGAAGACTTTACAGGAATGTAAAGGAATTGCACTGTTCCCTTCGGACAAATAGTCTCGTTCGTAATCGTTCACCCTGCGCGGAACCCGAGTCGTCGAGGATCGTTCGAGAGGCCGAAAAATGAGGATGATGATCTTCGACCGAGGAAACGACTCTGGATCACGCCGCGCGGTTGGATCCTCGTTCTAAGGATCGGGAGTCTTCGGTGTTTTAGCTGGAGAACGTTGAACGGCTTTGGTATCTACGAGTTCTGCAGCTGAAGAAGCGCCTGGAGACGTTGCAGTTCCTTTAGCAGCTCGCGATTAGTGTCCTGCAGGGCGGTCAGTCTGTCCCTGTACGAGGAGTTCTCGTTGGTCAACATGGTCACGCGTCTTTCCAGGCCGTCCATGTACTCTTTCTTCTTCCGTCGAGACTCCTGGGCAGATATCTGCAACAGAGGCAACCGATCATGCGTCGAGTCTTCGTGTGCAGGTGCTCGGTCGGCGATTCGATCGGACGAACGACGCGATAGGTAGGTTTCTGCTTGTGTAAGAGCGATATCCTTGTAGGAGATTCGTTGGTTAGAGGAAAGCGGCTTTGGAATTACGGTGTAACTAGGTGCTGGTTTGCTGATTCGTTAGCGTGGAGAGAGGAGTCGTTTGCCGTTGCGTAATCGCTGCTGCTGGATTCGAAATAGGCGTGTTGTGCGGAACGCGCGGGGTTTTGGAATTGTGGTTTATCGTTAACACATTGTTGATCGATCACGAGTAAACTCGTCATCTGCGCTTCTAACTCCTTTCCGTACTATTTAGCTCAACGAAACTTGGGCCTGAGTGGTAGGCGTCAACGCGCGCTAATCTCTAATCCCTTTACTTTTATAGATATTGTAAATATCTTAAAGATCGTAACTGGAAGAAAATCATTTTACGAGCTTGACTTATTATATTTATGTTTAGCCCAAAGTTGCGTCACTTTGCTATATATTCCGAAGAAATACACAGTGACACGAGGTAAACTCTGAGAAAAACAGCGGTCAACAATGTGTTAAGTAATCTTAAGGTGCGAATGATTTCTCGTGCGTTGAGGGTTTGGTTTTCAATCAAATATGTTAAGGGAGGCATCGGAAAGCGTGTGCATGGCGGCAAAGAAATATAAAAAGGTCAGGAACAGTCGAGAGAGGGGTTAATATCGAGTTAGTTAGCGTCGCGTTGCAGTTGAGTGAGTTTGCGAGTTGTAGTTGAAATAAGCGAAGAATAATTCGGACCCTTATCGTCTCCCACACATTTATATCGTTAATTTATTTTATTAATAAACTACCATCGTCCAATCTCTACAATTCGATTATGGGAAATTGGAACCGGAGAACTCGGAATGATAAAATAAAAGTAGAGAGATAAGAATTATGTAAAATAAATTTGCAAGAGATGCAGAGATATTCTGCGATTGGTAATAGCGGATTAAAAATACCAATAAAATTGGTAATTACGTTAAAAATCGAGGATCGATCGTTTAAACGAAAATTGGAGGATTTCATTGATTGTAATTATTGGAAACTCACCTTATTTTTGATTTTCCTGCGGACCTTTTTCAGCGACTTCTCCTCTTGCTTCGTCAGAGGCAGCTTCGTGGGTACAGGATATCCCTCCGCGATCAATGTCCGCTTTTCCTCTTCCGTCAACGTTAGCACTCCCGTCGACCCTTTCTGCAAAATCAGTTCCACGAGAGGTCAAAAACCACGTTGGTTCTTCCTCCAATTATACTTCGATTTTATCTTCAAACACGATATTCTTAATATAAATATCAAACATTATGCGTTATTAATATTCATAAACTTTAGAATTGCGAAGGTACTAAATGAAGGTACTAAATTCATTAGAAGCAATTTTGCAAGTTGTTGAATATTTATTTAATTTTCAACAGAATATTTTGTATTAACGCTGATACGAATTCCCATGAATTTCTCTATATCGAATTTTACTCGTTTCCTAATTATTTATACTCAAAATTTACACACTCGTATATTAATTATACCAGACCGTTTAATTAATCGAATCTTTTCGTCTATGAATACTGTACAATTTCGAAACCCGATGCAAAAATTCGCGTACTCGCGAATACACGGAAATTTACGTGTCGATAACTTTCGACTAAATATTCTCTCGGAAAATTAAACAAAATCCAAATAAATCGAAAATAGTTAGAAAAAAAAAAAAAAAATACGTTTTTATTGGTAAATTGTTGCGAGATGTTGCCGGAGACTGGCGTGTTTGCTGCGCTAAGAAGAAGTGGAAGAAGATTGGTGGTTGGGCTCACCGGTTGACAGGAAATCAAGGGTGTGTGGATCGGCTGCCTGGTGGTGTGGGTGCCGTTGGTGATGTAAAGCCTGGGCGTGAGCAGGCCCCTGAGATTCTGTGAGTGCGCGGAGCTCTGGGAATCTCGGCGTTCCGGAGAACAGGAAGCGGAAGCAGTGCCCTCGCTGTCGGAGCTGGCGCTGCTCGGCGGCGTCGGCGGCAGGCCCTGTCTGGACGCGCGCAGATCCGCTTGCTTCTCGTCGCTAGCCTCCCCGTTATACTCTTCTACCTCCATACCCTGTCACACACACCGTTCCTTTCCTCTTTCAACCTGCCTATTCATGCTTCCGCGATTTCTCCTCTTTTTTAACCCATTCAATGCCAGCAAAATTTACAGCCTTTTGCTTCAGGCGCGAAGATTTTGTTTTAAAGGAGTTTCATAGAATTTAATAATGGGATTTATCATTTGTAATAATTAATAACTCGAACGGATATAAACTTATTCCGTGACAAATCGCAATCCACTACGAGGTGTCTCGTATTTAATTGGCAGTGAATGAGTTATTCAATTTCTACGCTTTTAACAGTTCGACGAAAGGATTTGGGATACTTTTTTATATTCTCGAGGATAATATTGGTTGTTGCTATGCCTTTACGATTTTGGAATTTTTTAGTAAGGTGTTTGGGTTAGGTTTTGGTGCTCGCATGAAGTGAAAGTTTTCGAATTTTCTCTGATATTTTTAGTGGATTTACCGAGAGAGTAGGGAACGAAGATTTGAGTTTGAGAAGATTGGGGGGTTCGGATATTAGAAAAACATTGGAAATTTGTTGTTAGAGACTCGTGAATGTTTTGTCTACCTTTTCATATTTTTATCGAATTTATTTTCTAGCGGAGAGAATGAAACTTTGAAATAGGAAGAATTAGAAAACTTAATCTTATATTTTTATTGGATTATTTATCTAGCGTGGAGGACGAAATCTGGTGTTGTAATTAGCGAGATAATTAAGAAAACGGAGTGCCAATAATTTGTGTAATATGAAAATTAGTGTCAGGGTGTATATAATATTAGAAAATCACAATTATGAATTACGAAGAATTGGAAAATTTGATTATTAGAAACAGGCGCAAATATATTTTGTTCGTACTTCGGGTGAATATTAAAAATAAAATTTTAAATGGAAATCTGTACGTAATAAAAATAATTTGAAGCAGAAGAAGGAAAATAGAGTTAAACCGAATACTTGGATTGAAGTTGATAAAAGTTACTTTTATCGGGAAAATTACACGTGCTAGGTTTCGAAACTTTCAGCACGTGTCTCTATATCTATATCAATATCGTAGCTCTAAAAATAATTAACTACAATTCAATGTTCAACCTTATCTGTTAGGACAGGTGTCCGCGTGTAGCTATGAATAAAACATGAACATTCGCGGCTTAAAATTGCTGGGTCGCTTGAATATTTACTGTACCGTTTCAACAACTCAACTTGAAAGACGTACTAGCGAGAATTTCATGCAAAATTCACCCCTCTGTGCGATTCTTCTATCCCGCCACTTTTACTCCCCTGATCATCTGGAATACTCGCGTGTCTCGCCATTCTCCTTTTTGATACTTCAACCGCGTGGAAAAATTTGTAAACAGCAAATACTCGAAGATATCACATATAGAAGAAAAGAAAAATCTAACATTTCAATTAAGAGATCTCAACCCCCCTTTTTATAACATTTTCAATAACAATCTAATAATTACTTCCATAAATAGAAAATATTCAAAGATACTGAATATATATAGAGAAAAAAAGGACAGAAAGAGTCACATATTTTAGGCTTCTGAAGAATCTGCGCCTTTCTTTTTACGCAAAATCAAAAAATTTACAAATTTAACGCATACTTTTATAAATAAAGAATATTAAAAAATTGTTTACAGAGAGAATAAATAATAATTACTCGTTGTTCGTTGAATTAACTCGAGACTCCTGTTCTTAAAAATTCTCCGATTAGTTGGGCGCGAATTTGGACGAAAAGATGAAAAGACGAAGAAGGAAGAAGGAGAAAGAAATGAAATAGAAATAGAAAGGGAATGAAGAGGTACCTGATAATACTCCTCGTCGTCTTCCTCGCTGTCGCTGGTCTGCGACATGTGGTTCTTGGAGAAGTGAAGACTCTGAGGGAACACCATGGTTATGGTGCTCTTGTCGTCGACCATGGTCGTCTGACAAGACTCCGAGGGGCTGCTGGGCGCGCTCAGGGGTTCCCCTTTAATCTCGGTGCACTCCACGTCTTCAGGTACTATGTTGTTCCTTCTCTTTAGGATAATTGCTGAGGTAGACGACGTGGACGACGACGAGGGCATCTCGTCGCGTCCCGACGCGGTGTTCATCGAGATCGCCGGGAAACACTCCTCTTCCATGTCTGCAACACAGAAAACATCCCTCTTTCAATTTTACTCTTCCTCCGGACTCTTGATAATTTGATTCTTCCTTCATTCGAAAAATCTCTTTACAATGGTCAAATATATATATATATAACTATCGGTAAAGCATAGGAATAAATTTTAGTAGGGAAATTTTGTAATTGAAAGTGATAGATTGGAAAGGAAATATTAGGAATTTTTGAGATTTTGTTTGTATAGCAGTATTCTCTCTTTTTAACGAAGATTTTTCAATTAATGGAGATAGAATAGTTGTTACGTAAATCGGGTATTTAATTTTGAATATTATTTTAATTACAGTGGCCTGAATTAAGGATGGATTAAGAATGAAGTTAAAAGAGAATTTTGTATGCTATGATTAAACGAAATCTGACGATTGGTTCTTTCGTTATCTAGATTAGGGTAATATTCGAAATATCTCGGTACCTAGACTGGAGACTGATGAGTCACGAAAGTAATAAGATAACTAATTCTCGTCATTAAACTCGCGAGATAGGAGTTTTTACGCCGCCGATGATAAAACCGTTCGAATGCTAATTAAAGGTCGAAAAACAATTTTTCACGATCGTAGAACCAGCGGGGAAAATCTGATCGCCGATCGATCATCCGTGTCCTAGCAATCTCCGCTGATAAATATCAGCGTTACCTTGCAGGGGAATTTACGAAATCCCCTCGACGCTCGTTCGACTCCGCGAAATCCCCAGGTACTGCATAATCTGCGTTCTAATTATCTAGCGAATTGCATCCACGTGTGCCGGAACCGAAGAAGGCAAACGTTCCTCATGGCAGAGGTGTCTCTATTCTGCGAATATTCGAGTGGCTAGATATTACAACCCGAAATTAAGAATTCGAAGATGTCGAAAGAAACAGAACGATTGGAAAAAAGAATGATTCGAGAAAAATCTAATTATCCGAAAAAAAACCGAATGACTCGAGAGAAATCTGATAAACGGAAAGAAACCGAGTGACTCGAGAGAAACAATATAATTCATAAAAACCGAATGATTCGAGGAAAATGTAATAATCGAGAAAAACAAAGTAATCCATAAAAATCGAACGATTCCAAAACACTCAAAGATTCGAAAGGCAAACCGAGTGATTAATAAAATATATACCTCGTAAAAAGCCGAGTGATTCGAGTACAACCTCGAACCAAAATTCGTTTTATGAAAAGGCGAAACCGAACGATCGGAAAAGGAATAGTGGAGTAATTAAAGAAAAATCGACCGATTCGAAAAAGCCGAACAACCAGGAAGAAAGCAAGTGTAAAAGAAAGGTCTAAAAGAAAGCAGTGAGCTGGAAAGGGACCAAGCATCTATATAGAACGTTGGAACGTTGGAACAGCTTGCTTTCTCTCGACATCCACAGCCGGTCCAGGTTCGATTTAAACACCGCTCCAGCTCGAACCCTTCGATCCTCTCGATCGACTGCATTCTTTCCAACCAATCCGCTCGGAATTCGAACTAGGTGCAGCCAAACGTGCCACTCGCGAAAATAAATAACCCCATTGGTCCGTGACGAATCTCGAACGACAGCCTGCATATCTAATAGAACCAAAATCCTCGTCTAGGAACGTGTTCGACCGTCGAAATCTCGCAACGAGATGACGAGGGAAGAGATTGCCAGGTTGGTTATCAGATCCAGTGGTCACTGATATACCCAGCGGGAGGAATGTTGTCCGGAGGACTTAATGGATCAACGTGTGCGCGTAAACCAAGCTGGACAATGGTTGCGAGAGGGAGTACCGCCAGTCGCATGGGTTTCCATCGAATTAGCGGAATTATCAGACTCCTGTTACCCCGTAACGTTACACCCACTCCTGTTCGAGTATTCCGCGATAGCTACTCGAGGGGACGACGTATCGTGCATTAGCGTCACTCCATCGGTCGTGACGGCGCTGTAACGATGTCAGAGGAGAGGTTCTTGAAAGTCGAGTGTGGGAAAGGTGAGGAGGAGGTTGCTCACAGCTGACGGATGCGTCGGTGAAGGTACGTCGAGGATATCGCCGGGATCGCGGTATCACGGCTCCGTTCAGCACAGAATTTATGGCATTACGAGGAGATAGCAGTGCTGTTAATATCTTCTCTGGGATTCCTCGGTCTTCCAATCGCGAATTTCTAGATTTTCGTGACGGAGGATCTCTGGGACTGGTGACGAGTCATCACCGAGACGACGAGTCACAGTCGTCGAGTCGTCACCGAGATCGTTTGGGTTTGACGATAATGGGACTGAGTATTATCGGCTTTGATCAAGAAGACTATTCTTCTTTGGATTGTATTGGATGATCGTGTTAGGGTCACTAATCTATGTAATTTATGAAAAATGTATACGCTACAAAATTTATTATAATGAAGAAATTGCTCGCTACGAAAATTTATAATGAAAATGAAAAAGTTAGCGAATTATTGACTATTGCATGAATTTATGATCTATAATTTGGTAAAAGTTTAGAAATTATTATGCGTATTGTTAATACCAAATGGCTTGCAATGTGTGTTTACAATGAAAATGGAAAAATTAAGAAATTATTGGCAACTAGAGCGAAAAAATAATAATTAATGGTTTTGGGAAAGTTTGGAATCTTTCGCGGATTTTCGGCTGATCGGGGGCTATATAAAGGGCGACGCGACGCTAATTGAACCATTTACCGTTTGGCGTCGGGTGTGTAACATTAAAATTTTTTCGGGCCCGAGAAGAAAAGGGGCTCCGAAGTGAGGTCAGGGTTGGCCACCTCACCCCCTTAAACAATTTACTAATAATTTCTTATTTGTTTTCACGTATTAATTTTTGTTCCTTTACAGGTATTAATGATGTTTTATTTTTCCCCATACCTTTAAATAATTTACTAATAATTTTTATTTTCATGTATTAATTTCCCGATTTCATCTTTACGATTCTATTTATTTTTATGGGATTGTTTGGATTAAATATGGGGTATTATTGTTAATCTGTTAATAACTGATATTGATAAATAATTTGCAAGTAGGATAAAAATTTGTGGTATATCCTCACCATCGATCCTGCTCCGAATGTCCAACGATTTATGGTGATCCAGGTTAGTAGAATCGATGGAGGAACTGGTGGTGGAGAGGGAAGCGCCCACCCTGTCGGCGGAGGAGCCGGAATTAGGCGTATGGGGGTTGGCACCGGGCGTCGCGGGGCTTGGAGGAGGACTCGACGCCAACAGACTGTAATTGTGCTCGGACTTGATCGGTCGTGGACCTCCGAGGGCGGCATCCGTCATCAAACGATCCCTCAACACCACTCCCAGCGAGGATTTGTCTCGTACACTCAACGCGTTGCCCCATTCTTCTTCCTTGGCCCCCATCAGAACGTCCTGGCCGAGGGCCTGTCCGACAAAAACACACCGATATAAATTCCTGTACCATCAAAATTTCTTCTTTAAACATTTCGTACGGCAAAAATCATTCTCACAAAATTCCATACCGTAAAAATTATTTTCAAAACACTTTGTTCGGTGAAAACACATTTTTTCGAATTTGAAATATTTAAATTTAAATTGTAAAATATTTAAAAGAAATTTTTTCCATGGGTAAAAATGAGATTATCGTTCTTAATCGTTAATACGAATAGGGGACACGCCGTGTAATTAATTATTAACGCAAATAATTGTTCAGAGTCAAGTGACTTTTAATCGAGATTAATCAGATCTTCACCCTGTTATGTATTTCAACTTCTCCGACTTCTTGATAATTGAAAATTCTTTGAAGCTCGGTTGATGCCCCACATTATGCCTCCCTTCTTCAATTAGCCACCAATTTAAAATTCATTTGCATCAATCATCTTCGCTTCTTAACGTTCCTTTCAGAAACTAGTGCACGTTACTATTACAGTAATCTCCTTTGTTTCCCACGACCAGATACAATTCGAGCCTTATACATAGCACAGTTTAACCTTCCTTGCAAGATCTAATTCCCGTTTCAATTCAGGCTTCCTTCTCCATTCAATTCTATTTCCTTTCCAATCTCTTTCGATTCAAAATTTCCTCCTGCCACTTTAATCTCTGATAATTCCCTGATAAAACCGCAACATCTCCTCTGCAGCGAATTTTCTGCCCCATAAATCCCTTTCATTCGATAAATCACGATTCCCTGAGAACCAAATCTCTAATTTCATAAAATTAAAAAACTACTACTACTTCCTCTTGTAAATAGAATAATTTTAGTACTGAAGTCTCGCTAAAATTCTCACCCACTCGTCACCATCGCGATTGCAAAATTAAAAGAAGAAAGATAAGAGGATAACGACATACAAAAATATTCAACGCGTTTAAGACAATTCGATGTCTAAGTTCAATAAAAATTCTAAATCACAGATAATAGAGGAATAAAAATTTCTGGGATAAAATTCGAAACTTTCAGAAGCTCCAAACCATTCAATTCTAAAATCCTCGAAAGTTCCGTTGGAAGAGGAAAATGAAAACTCCTTTAGAAGAGGAAAATGAAAACTTCTTTAGAAGAGGAAAATAAAAACTCCTTTGGAAGAGAAAAATGAAAACTTCGTTGGAAGAGGAAAATGAAAGCTTTTTTGGAAGGGGAAAATAAAAACTCCGTTGCCGAAGAACTGGAAGCTCATCCAACAGCCGCACTCGCGTCTAAACGGGCCCAACCTTGCCCGACAGGCCGAAATGCGGGCCCAGGAGTGCGAAGAAAGGAAAAAGCTGGGACTCTGGTGGGTCTCCCACCCATCGGCTGGTAGAAAGGTCCCTCGGCAGCTCGGTGATGGTTGCCAAGCACACACGCGGTCTGGCCGAGCGGACGAGCGGCGCAAATCAATGGACGGGGGAGCAACGTTCGAGGCTGTCAATGGCTGCCAGTTGTCTCGTTGCCGAAGGTGTCAAGGACCCCGGGTCTAAAATTGTACGCGCTCGTATCCCGAAGCGGTCACGCTTGCCTCGACCAAGGAGAAGGGCGCGAGTCGAGGCGGTCAAGTTGAAGGTCGAAGCTGCCAGCCACCGGCTCAGCCCCTTTCCTCTCTCCTCCTTCAGCTGGCCCTTCCCGCGGGACCCTTCTCGCTCCAGCAATGCGGAACTCCCAGCCAAGGTCAAGGCGCAAGGTTCTCGCATTTTTCGCCTCTTTCTTCTCTTTCTTCTTTTCACAGCCCGGACCACCGTTTCCCTTCCTCCTTACGAACCTCTGTTTGCCATCGTTCCACTGGAGCTGCTCCGTTTAAAGGGTTCCCAGTGATGATCAGCTCTCTGGGTTTTACGAGGATTAGGTTTCGGTTAGGTTTCGAGTAATCGAAGAGGCGTGGCTGAGGTTCGAGAGTAGAGTTCCTGACTGTTTTGGGTGTGTGTGCTATTTAGATCGGTGTGATTTAGAAATTTGGAATTGGAGTTTTGGAGGAGGGTCCTAGGTATTGGTAAAAGTCGGTCATTTTCTAGAGGTCTAGATTTGGGTTAGGTTTGGGTTATAGAGTAGATTTCCTGAATGTTTTGGGCGTGTATGCTCTCTGGATCAGTTTGATTTAGAAATTAGGAGTTGGAGTTTTGGAGGAGGGTCCTAAGTATTGAAGATGGTGGGTCATTTTCTTGGGGTCTAGGTTGATTTACGATCGACAGAGAGGCTTGTTTGGGATTTGGCGATGATTAATAACTTCTGTTGCGGTTGGCTAAGGCTCTTCGACTCTTGGGGTGTCAATTGTTCCCTTTGCCGCGAGGAATTTCGGATTTTTGTGTGTTTCTAATTATTACAGAGGCTTGGTTTAGGTTTTGACGATGATTGGTAACGTTTGTCGCGGGTTTCGAGGTTTCCAGGGCTTTCTGGAGTCTCGGAGTATCGATTGCTACCTTTGTCGCGAGGAATTTCGGGTTTTTGTGTGTTTCTAATTATCACAGAGGCTTCCTTTAGGTTTCTACGTTGATTGGTAACCTTTGTTACGGATTCCTAGGTTCCCAGGGCTTTCTGGAACCTTAGAGTATCGATTGCTCCCTTTGCTGGGAAAAATTCCGGATTTTCGCACAGAAATCTGCTTTAAATTTCTACGATGATTAACCTTTGTCGCGAAAAATTTCGGATTTTTCCACAGAGGTCTGCTTTACGTTCCTTCGATGATTAACCTTCGTCGTGGACTCCGAGATTCTCGAGTCTTCCTAGAGACCGGTTGTTCCGTTCTATCATGAGAATCTCAGGATCTCTGTTGACTTACAATTAGCGTAGACGCTTGTCCCTCTGGTTCGCGACTTTAGCCGAGATTCCTCAGGTTCCTCGGACCCCTAGAAATCCTGGAACACCGATATGACTTCGACCTATCGCGAGGATTGTGGATTCTAGCGATGGCTTAGGATTCGAAGGCTAGGGTTGGATAAAGCGTCAGAGAGAAGGGGATTTAGGGTCTCTGATGACTTATAATTACAGTAGAAGGTTGGACCCTATCTTAGATGTTAACGATGGCGGTTAATCTTCCTCGGGAACACTAGACTCTCTGTCCCTAAGTCTTTCAGTATTCCCTATCTATTTCTGTCCAGCGACGGCTATTAGTTCATTACCTACTTCGTTAACTAGGTTCATTAATTCGCTATTAATACGAAAACCATCAATTAAAGACTCTTTAAATTCCTTTGTTTCGATGAAAACGACACGGCCCTTGCATAAATCCGTCGATTAGCGTAATGCATCAACCGATAGCCGTCCCTATTTTCGATCGTCGTTTTCCAAAGCTGGAGCAAAGGGAAAGTCGAAATTCGGATTGAATCGCGAAATTCCTCGGCTTCCTTTTGTACGTTCGTTGCAAAGAGTGCAGGACGAATTTCCTCTGCGATTTCTCGAGGTGATCAGGACACGCTAATCCGAAAACAATCGTCCGGGACAAGGAATAGTTTCGCATGAAACTCGATAACCTAGTTGCACATGTGTGCACACGTATCGCCAGCGGACATCTATTATACTTCGTTGGCCAGTTGCGAAAGTCCTGATACGTTTTGAGCAGATACCGTTACACGCGATTGCGTTACACGGTTGCAAGAGAAAAGATATTCTCATTCTCCGCTCGAAAGTCGATACAATGTACTCTTGCTAAAAGTGAACGTCTGTATAGGGCGTTTCAAAAGCGGGGCGAGTCAGGATCCCACGAGGAATTCGCACTAATCGGTGAAGGGAGACCGTTTTGAAACTCTGCTCGATCATAGAAAAGGAAATAAAAATAGGAACACGCGAGATTCGATCCTCTGCTAGCTTAAATTACGTGTTTTATTCATTATGCATCGAAATAGAGTGATTTAGCAAAAAATGATTTTAAATTTTAAATTTAATTATACTTGTTCAAAATTGTATCTATATGTTGTAAAATAAATGAATATTTATTGGACACGCTATGAATTATATTTAACTCTTTGCACTCGACGACTTTTTTCTTACAAAGAAGTAAAAATTCGATAAATATCTTTTAGAACAGTAGAGGAAGAATCGTACAATAATACATAGAATTATTTAATTCAATAACTCGCACGCTATTATATTATTTCAAATTTAATATATTAATTAATATCGATCTCCAAAATTTTATTAAATGGTGACTGAAGGGTAAATAATATTTTATCACAGACTTATTTCTTCGCGCAAACTTTGTGAAACAAAATACGTATCGATAAAGGCTACGTATTTTCGGCTTTTCGGCGTTTCAGAGCCTGAAAAACGTATTCCATATCTCGCAGAATATATCTAAGTCTACCGTAGAAACAACGACACACCGTTCAGTCCTCTATCAAGATGTAGACACTCGCGTGATCATTTGTTCCAAACTGTACCCTGTTTGTACAGTACCATATTTGATCAATGCATCACAGAAGCCTGCGAAGATGTGTTTAATTACTCCAGAGTCTAACCAGATGTTAATGACGGCGTCTAAAGACACTCTGTCCTCTGTTCCAGTCGACAGCCTTTCTGTTCGTTACGAATAACAAAAAGAACATGAACGATGCAAGAACTACGCGCAACGTACACCAAGCTACATACGTCAATTACTCCGAAAACTGAAATTACGTTCCAAGAAAGAAGACAATCCTCGCGAGAGGCAAAGCCGACGACACTAGGAAAATAAGATCGAGATAAATCGACCTTTCGTTCAACCCTCTGCCACCCCGAGTGACCCAGAAGGTCCACGTGTCATTCGCCGAGGACTCCTCTGCCATACCTCGAGCCATTAGTACATCAGATCCGTCCATTTGCGGCAATTATCAGCTCGCGGACCTCTAATTAAAACGAGGAGGCTATAATCGATCGTAATTCGCCGGTTTGGCGGGCAGAGAGGATCGCAGGGTTAAAAGCCGATCGACCAGAGACGAAACCAGTTCCGTCGAAAGACCAGCCGCGGAATCGTGACTGTGTACCAGCCACTTCCGTGTCTTCGTCGGCTATTTCAGTCGCGTCGCGGGTTTTGCTCTTTCCCGGGCTCGTTATGGGTCGTTTCTCTAACGGACGAAGAACAAAGCCGGCGATTTTCCAGAAGCCAGAAGACAATTATTCCGCCTCTGGACAATTAGCGGGCCGACAACCTCAGCGACATTTTTTCAGCGTCCTTTCCTCGAAGCGTGGAGGACAAAGAAGGGAGAAAACGCGGCGGGGGTTAGGCAAGGTGGAAAAAAGAACGGGGACCAAGGGGGTCCTCTTGGTTCCCTTGGTTTCCAAGTCTTTTCTTCCCATACTTCTTCGGGTCCAGGTTTCTCTCTCTCTCTCTTCGGTCTCCAAAGCTGGAACACGTCGGAGGTAACCGGTCGCGTTGCCAACCGCGGACTGACACGTTCAACGACTGGATTCACGGGATCTGTTGCGCTTCAGCAATGCGGAACTCGAGAACCCAAGGTCGCGACACCACTCTTCCTTTTCCAGCTCGGGCTCCAGTTCCTTCCACCGTCTCTTTTCACCTGTTCTTTCCACTTCTACCCTTACGATTTTCCGTTATCCTCGCTATCGTCGCCTTAGCCTCGCTTCCGCCGGATGCGACCACGTAACGGGTCGTTTTCATTAACAAGACACCGGGGTGCTTCCGCTTCGGTCCTTGCCTCTGACCATTATCGACCAGTGTCCGTCTTCCCGGATATATCGCCTGGTTTCCGGGAATTCTGGTTATCATTTTGAAAACATACGCGTGAAGATCGGAAAATGAAAAAATGATAGTTCCTAGGACGATAATAACGATAAAAGGTCTCCGATGAAATTATTTTTCAGGCAAACCTATTGAGAATCTTTGAGCAGACACTATTTTTCACTGAACCGGGTAAATTAAAGGTGGGTGAAGGAAGTGGAATTTTTTAAATATGCAATTGGAGAAAATATTGAAAAATTGCGAAGAAGGGCAACTAATCGTCATATTAATCGGAGGTATTAATATAATATATCGCAGGTTAGTTGGAACTTTTGAAGCTAGATAAATAGAGAAGGAAGAATGATATTTCGAGTTTTCATTGGTGTTTGAGATTTTTTATAAGATAAAATTGTATTACAAAGTCGGTGGTGTCTGGTCTCGCGAAAGGAAGTCGCTTGTCTTTCGACGAAGTGAATATTAATAAGACGAAACTCCAGAAGTGAAACGCGAGTTTAACGGTTTCTCTGAAAAAAGTCGCGAATTCTCTGGACCTTCGAGATTTAAATTTAACGAATTAATGGATTTTGGGTTAGGTATCGTGATTTAATTTTGATCGCGTCCAAATGAACTCCAATTGGATAATAAATACGCGCGTCTCGAAGATATTAATTTTCTCATTAGCTGAAGAGAAATTTGGTTTTAACAGCGACATTTTGATACATCTCGAACTCATTACGAAGCAGAAATAGCAATTAAAGATCACTTG
Source organism: Euglossa dilemma (assembly GCA_002201625.1). Classification (NCBI taxonomy): domain Eukaryota; kingdom Metazoa; phylum Arthropoda; class Insecta; order Hymenoptera; family Apidae; genus Euglossa; species Euglossa dilemma. The sequence continues at coordinate 4,387,096 of NIJG01000029.1, forward strand.
CTATATATCTTCTTTTTCTTTTTAACGTCACGGTTCAATAATTTTCTAATTACGATTATCTACTGACCACTTGATCAGTCGCAAACAAACCACGGATAATCCAGATGATTTGCGAAAAATTCAAGGTCTCGTAGAATCTCCAGTCCAATTAAAAACGAACTATGTATAATTACTCTAAATCGATCGTTTATCTCGCTAATTGCCATACTTGTTTCTTAATTAAGAAGAATTTAAGCGTACCTGGCCTATAATTTTCATTAAATTTTTTTTCTTTTGTTATAGTTAATACACCTATTTCTCGTTACTGAACTTTTATTACAAAATTTTCACATACAATTTTCGTCTTTAATGATTCTAGAGGTTTGCGAGAGATTGAATTTTACATGAAATTCGTAGACATCCAATTTCATTGGATAACAGACTGTAGAAACTCGCCTTAAATTGACCTGTGACTATAGTTGACACACCTTCTTAGCTTATTGATCTATACTTCACTTTCACAACAAGGATATAAACCTACCCTCCTAATCTATATCTAAAATTTTATTCGCTTCTAAATTACTTTTAAATTGCTTCTAAATAACCCTACTCACAGTCTTCAATTACGTAATCCCTCGTAACTTGCAATAAAAACTAAATTACCGATGCCGAATTACTTAATTATTCCTAAGGCTAAAATTCTACATTATTTCATTCCCTTTAACTTCGACATCTTTAATTATCTCTTTTAATTTCGAATGAAGAATATAACAAATTACAAATTACTCGATTCTCTTTAACTTTGAATACAGAATACGGCAAATTTCGAATTACCTAATTTTTATTTCACCTTTAACAGGAAGGAATAATAAATTTCGAATTACACAATTTCTTTAATTTCGGATAAAAAAAATTCTTAATTGTTTACTCGATTATTTGGACATATGCCGAGAAGTATAACGAATTTTTAATTATTACACGTATTCTTTTACCGATAGAACCAAGGTAACCAAAATGGACGTCCGTCCATCGACCGATTCGTCTATGGAACCATTCTGGAAGCATAATAGCCGTCGCCTGTAGAAAGCAATTGTTACGTCGATCATAGTTTCGACATCGGTATTAATTCGCGGCGGAGCCGTACGGGAAGTGCAAGAGCCGACAGTGTCGCAGCTCAGCAATTTTCTCCGACAGTTATTCCGCTGGCTCAGCCGGTTCATGTCAGTGCCTTCGCGAAACCGTAGGAAACCACGGTTGCTAACTGCTAATTTCCGCTTCGTCGTTGCGACAAATCATTTTTCTATGGTATAGCGATTCCTATACCTGTGTCCCTAGCGCCGAAGCGAGAACCAAAAGCACGTTTTCGTACGACGAATTTTCAATCATTCTTTTTAAGAAGAATATTCTTTATGTAGGATAGATAATTATCAGAGTTGCAATTTTTTTTAGAATTTTTCATGATTTTCTACGATGTTCCATAATTTTTCAGAATTTTTCAGAATTCGTCTATTTCTCTTTATTATTCACACCTAGGATCCAAAATTATCTCGAAAACCTTAAAGAAACGTCGAAAATTTCGCCAAGAGACTAACAATAATCATGGAAGGACACAAAATTCGAGAAACCCAAGAAAAATTCGATTCGATTCATTTTCCCATTGAAAAACATCGGAAACTTCATCAAAAGACTCACAACAATTCCACGGAAGGATCCCAAGTCCCAAAAATCCAAGAAAAAATCGTTTGGATCCATTTCCTCGACGGAAATTCCTAACAATGTCTCAGTCACAATTTTCTTTCTATCGCACACACCTCGGATTCAAAATTAACTCAAAAACCTTACAGAAACATCGAAAATTCTCTCGAAAGACTAACAATAATCCTATAGAAGGACCCCAAGTCCCAAAAGTTTAAAAAGAAATCGACTCGATGCATTTTCTGAAGAATACCCAATAAGTGACTCAGCTAGTGCAAAATGGTCTGGTCTCGGTCGGCGAATTGGCGCGTTTTTCGCGTCTAGCTCGGCACCGCCGTCGTCGTCCTTCCTGTAATAGAGGCATCGATCCGTCACAGTGTAATGTGTTACGCGGATGACCATCGAGGGCCTGGTAAAAAGTCGATATAACGTTCAGGTCACGTTCACGGTTGCTCGAAAACCACTGCTACGTACGGGTTAGAGGCAATCGATAGACCCGATGCGACTTGTACATTAATTATGACAGCGATGCCCAGCGGAACATCGGAAAGAGGGAAGAGCACACGGTATCCCACGGATCAATTCTAATTTTACTCGAAATTATTCACTCGGACGGTCTGGCATCGCCGATGGAAGACAAACCTGTTTAATAACCGGCGATCGGATATATAAAGCCACCGGTCAGCTATAGTCATTTCCCTGGGAACCATTCTTGAAACCTGCAATCATCTGCAGCCAATATATCCAGTCGATCCTCGCGCGAAACGAATTAGGTTACGATTGCATGATCCTGATCGAAGCGATCGTCTTCCTGTCGTTCAAGGTCGTCGAATATACGCTGAATACATCAATTTCGTCGAACGAATCAATTCCGATTGACAGGAGGTAACTGTCAGGTGTTTTACTCTCATCTGGAAGTCGGTGAGTAATAATCGGTATAAATATAGCGCTCGAAGGAGACGCGATGGAATGCCGATCGAACGCAATGTCTCTGCTATTAAGGGATAAAGCGAGGTTCAAACCTCGAGTCAAGTGGGAAACGAAGAAATCGGCACGCGAAGTTTTCGTGAAATTCGGAAACGAGAGAGAGGAACTAATTCGTGATTAATCTGTCCGCGCGATCGGCGAGAAACGAGGAAAAGCGTAATTAAGAGCTTTGCAACAGTGATATTCCGCGAATCGTTTATGTCGAAGGTTATTATGTAATCTCTCGCCTCGAGAGAGAGAGAGAGATACGATTTATCTGCCATTCGTAATATCGAATATTCGAAAGATCGATGCGACGCTTGTCGATTATTAATCGCGCGGAATATCCGAGTTCGCTTTTCTGGGTATAAAATCACGGACAAGGCGTTGGTTACTTAACCCATGAGATAAGATCGAGGATGAAATTCCTGTTCCCGCTGATTTTCGATTGGAAATTACGTAATGGGCTTGGGATTAAGGATTTTCTAATCTTCTTTCTTTTGTTTCCTTTCGGTTTTCGTCGTTTTAACGCGTTTCTAAGTTTGGTTGCTTTTATTCGTAGGAGATGATGATCCAGGGAGATTCGTGGTTGGAGATCGATTTTTGTCTCGATCTCTGGTAAATACGGGATTAAGTGGAGATAGGAAATTAGATAACGATGGCGATTATCGAGGAGAATATTCAAAGGGTGATTACATCGAGAGGCTGAGTGGAAAGGCGGTATTCCCCAGCGAGAAGCAGGAAAACAATCGCGAATTTGCAAGGAACGAGGCAGCAAGGCGTGCAGTTATGCCAAGTATCCAACACAATTGACCTTTCTGTTCGCCAGCGAGCTGGCAAACTTTAGTGCGCCGGGTGTAACATGCTGAATCGTAAAAATCACGGTCGCGGGGAAAACGTAATAGGAACGATCACGCCAGAGGAATAATAAATTTTCGCGAAATAAATTCGGGAAATTCTTTCGCACGTAATTAATCGAGATCGTCTGTATTTAAAATAATAAAAGAAAAATAACTAAAATCGCCTAGAATCGAGATACCGACGAAAATATAACAAATATTCGTATAAATAATAATAACGAAATAAAATTCGAGATTCAAGAAATCGAGTATTTACAAAGTTAAGAATTTCTTTTATCTGGTCTACTATTAAAATTAAAGTCATTAAACCCAACATAGATAATAAATTTTAATTAAAAAAAAAAGAGTAGCAATAATAAAATAAAATTCCAGAATTAGAATCGACAAACTTCTTTTGTTTGATCCACTGTTAAAATTAGAGTCACTGATTAAACGTAATAAAAATAATAAATCACGATTTAAAAAAGGGAATAATAATAACAAAGTAAAATTCCAAATTTAAAACTGACAAATTTCATTTATCTAATCCACTGTTAAAATTAGAATCACCGATTAAGCGTACAAAAAATAATGAATCTCCATTTAAAAAAGAGAATAACAACGATAAAATAAAATTTCAAATATAAAATGGAAAACTATCGTTTAGCTCGTCTAAATTTTCTTTCTCTGTGGAAATTGGAGCCACCGATTACACGCGACAGGGCTATTAAATTGTAACGAAAAAAGGGGGGTAATAGGATTAAAATAAAATTGCAAATTTAATTTATTTGATCACCTATGAAGCTTATCGCGACTCGAAGTTGCCGCTCGTTGGAGAAACGAATAAAGTCGCCGATAATAAATCCACTGGCGGGAGATTATATATTCTCGTGCAATAAAACGTTTCGATTAAGCCGTTACCATCTTGATTGTTGGTTCTCGATAATGTTCGCGTCCGTTGCTCGTTCAGAGGCCACTAGTCCCCCTTTGCGAAGGATACGTTGCGTGCACGACCGAATATTCAGAGTTACGTAAATTCCTCGATGGATATTAAGCCGGTGTTCGTGATGCGCGAGTTTACTCTGGGTTCGCCGATTGTGTGTTTGCTTAGTGTTTCCAATGGCCTAGCCAGAGGTGCGAGGATCTTTCGGCTTCGAGATATACCACGTATCCGCGTTTTATTGCGGCAAAGCTTCGAAACACGGTGGGGAGATATCGGGAACTGTACTCGTAAAGTTGAGCGAAAAATGGGGGCAATAAAAGTGGAAATTTTACCACAGAAGGTCTCCTAAATTGGGAAATACGAACTCGAAAGTTTGGCAACAGGTTCTAAGAATAGCTAGGGATTCTTGAAGGGACTTTTCCGCGTCCAAAAATTCGAAAATTCGAGGCTTTCTCTCGATTCGAATAGAATTTAAATGTTCCAGAGATAGAATTTGTTTTTAATCGGTTTTGCAGATAGAAGGATTACAAAATAGAAGCTTCTTCAAATGTGAGAAATTTTAAAGTTATCTAGAGGCTTCTTTCGATTTTGAAGATAGAAATTTGAATGTTAAATAAGCAGGTAAGAGTTTTTCCAAATTTCAACACTGAGAATTTCAAATTCTCATTTCAAAATTGTTAACCAAATAAGCCGCACAAATTTGAACTCATCAAACCCAAAATGATCCTGTCTTCCAGTTGATTTTTAGAACTCCAAATTCCTATTTTCCTTTACATTCCGAATTAATTAACTTGAATTCTTCAAATCCAAACCTTCGAAACGAAAAATATCCTCAAAAATAAACCCTGAAAATTCTAAAATTACAAATATGATAGAACCGTCCTGCTCTTCGCATTTACATCGGGGCATTCCAATAACCGTAGACTGAGCCCTGCTATCCCAAAGCCGAAAATCTGGAGACCACAAAATTCTCGTCTCCTAAACTTCTCTCACCTATCGAATTCCCAAATTCCTCTCGCTGCCTGATCTCCACCTACCCATAACTCCGAGCCTTCCCGATTGCATCGAGCAACCTGTAACCAGGAAAAATGTAGGAATTCCGGGGTACCATGTTAGAAGCAGCGATGCAACGTTCCAGGCAGAGGAGATCTCTCTCCTAAAAGTTTCCACTGGCTGATGGTGACTCGAACGCGAGTAGGAGAGAAGCAACGGCGACCTATAGGATTCTAGTTGGCAGAAGTCACTTTTACCAGCGTGTACCAGCCTCGATGAAGTCACGAAAAAAGGTGAACGTCCTCGAGTCCCATCCAAACCGTCCCGTCACTTGCTCGGCTCCCTCTCTCTTCGTTTCTCTCTCTCTCTGTTCACGCTCGCGCGACTATCACGAGCACGACGTCGACGACGAAGACGACGACAGGTCGTCTCTTTACGGGCCATCGCGACTCGTTTCGAAACCGGGCTCCCCTCTTAGCCGCAGGTACTAGAGTCTACCTGTTCGCGGTGCTGCTGGTGCTCAGGAAAGTCGAGAAACTCTGGAAACCTTGAAACGACGCCGGGAAAAGGGAATATGGGTAGCTGGACGCCTTGCGCCGATCGCGAGACCGGAAGTATGCTTGGAGACGTGTATCCGAGCATGCGGTTGCAATGAATCGCTGTTTCTGGGGAATTGCTGATCTATAGATCTGGGGAATTTTTCGGGTGATTGTTCGATTTGGTTTGGATGTGATTGGTGAATCTTGTGGAATCGTTGAATAAAAATTGTTATATAGGAATTCTTAGATTTTTCTATTAAAATTATTCGTTATGAAGGAATTATCGTAGAGAGGTTCTTGTATAGGAGTCATTATATAGATAACTATCGTATAAAAATTATTATATAAGAATCATTGTACAGGGGTTATTATATGGAAGTTATTATGCAGAAATTATAATAAGAATTGGTGAGCGGTGAAATTTATGGCAATTTCCTACGGAAAATTACGATAATTGTGAAATTTCAGACACGCGTGATAACCTAATAACTCGAAGTAAAATTCGAAAAGCTTTTTTTTTACTGTATCCGAGCATGAGTGCGTAGTGAGTCACGCGCAGCATACATATGTCGTTTGTTCATCGCTAAAAGGATTAAAGAAGTATCGATTCTTGGAATTTAACGTATTTCGCTCTTTGGAATTCCCCTTATCAAAGTAGATGGTTTAATATTAAATTTTCATTCTAAATTTAAAAACGCCTACCACATCAGACGTTACAAACGTACTATGAGTTTACTAATTATCGTTCCGATAATACCCACACTTTCAGATTACTTAGCACGAGTAATTTCGAGAATAAAGAATATTATTACAGATATAATTCAAAAATATTATTATTCTAAGTATTAGGGACTATTTTGTATGGATTTATTGCTACAGTGTTTACTGGTACAGTATTTACAGAGTAAATTGAATGTTAACTATCTTTGCATTATAATTTACAATAACCCGATCTTAACGCATCGAGACCAACAAAAAACAAATATCCATAAACGCTCATTATATCACTGTTACATCGTCTTGTAATAAGTCATCGTCTTAAGAAACTTGATATATACAAATTTGATTGCGTAACACCAAGATACAGATTATCTACCATTACGTCACAATTCATAGCAATGTAATACAACCACCACCGATGTTAAAAAAGAAACATCCAACTTTCCCTAACCTCAAACCTCAAAACTCTCACCTGCTAGAAAACCGAGCATTAAAAATTAGAAATGACATCTCAGATCTTCCGACTAACTGACATTTAACTCGATAGACACCTAAAACCAATATCGAAACAGAAATAATTATTAAACTCTACCTAACCCCTCACCTGTAAGGCAACCAGAAACCAGAACACATAAATAACGTTTTAAATCTGCTATAATTATCCAAAATCGAGACCTCCAAAACCCAATAGCAAAACAGAAATAATTATTAAACCCTATCTAACCTCTCACTTGCAATGAAACCAAAGACCAAGAATAAAAGGTAGCCTCCTAGACCCCCTAACCAACCAAGAGCCTTTTGAAGAGTCACCGATGAATCGTCGTCGAATTTGGAAGGTAGGAAGACGTAGAGAATGGCTTAGTCACAGGGCACCACGTCACGCATTCTAATATCCTCGTAACATCCCTAAGAGGTTCTCGAGCGACGTAACCTCTCTGCCTAGAAGCAGGTAGCATCGGAAAAATGTCGGGCTGGCTGGTGGTTGCCGGTGGAATTCGGCCGCGTTCTCACGTAACTTGGGGAATTATTTACGCGTGGATTTCCACTGACGGGACCGCGTCGGCCAATGGCTGGGGGTGGGGCTGATTCAACAGGTAGTCGACGCCTCTGGCCATAGGGATTACACGCGGCTCAACGGCCAAGGAAAACGCGCGCTTTCCATGAAGACGGCCCTAAGCCGATCAACTTCTTACGAGTTCGCCTCGCGGTCTCAAAAGTTCATCACGGCTGAGTGGATCGGATCGAGCTGGGAAAAGCGTGGAAAATTTCGGAAGAGGATCCTTTAAAAAGAATTCACACGTGAATTTATGCACGTGGAATTCGTGGGAATTTTTCAGGGCTTTTAACGCTTCGATAGTTAACGAGAAAGGTATATTAAATTTCGTTAAATTAATAACGCTAAATTTAATTGAGTAAACGTTACGGTAAATGAAATTAAATGAAAATTAATTTCGTTCTTTACGTCGTTAAATTTAATTACGTAAATTAAAATTCGGGACTAATTAAAATACTCGAAACTGGAATAAGGATTGAAATCTCTTTTTTCTTCGTCGCGGAGAGGAAGAAATTTCTCTGAGGGTTAATGATTATTTTACGACGTCCTTTTTTTTGGTACTTTTTCTTGTTTCTTTTCGAGGGAGATAGGCGAATGGTAATTAGCAGAGAAAACGACCAGGAACTTGTAAAAAGTGAAAGGAAGTTCTTTCAGAGTTTATGTAGATAGGTGTTCTTATTGTTTAGAAGACTTAAGCAGATAATAACTATAATGAAGATTGTTTTCCTGATTTTTCTCCTCGAATCAGGAAACAAGACTACAAAGAGAACAGCGATTCTAATCGAGGAATCTTTTAAAAGAAAGAAATTTCTATACCCTCTTCTTCGTTGTATTCTCGTTCGATGAAACGTAAAATATCAAATTTTTGAAATCCATAAATATCTTTAAACACGATCTTTCCGCAAAAAGCTCCCAATTTCTGTTTCTCTATGAAATAAAATCGTTACTTTTAACAGTTTTATTTTTTCCCCATCCTTCGTGTTACCATCCGTCATAATAAGCCGAGTTATGGTCGCCTGCGAGCACAAAGCTGGCAGTTTCTCATGCTAAATTAAAGTACCTCGACAATGACTATTGTCTGGCTTGTTTTTCAACTGGAAATCGAAAAATCAGCAGCAACCTGTAACAATATTCGCATCTATTTTCTTTTATCTCGAGTTTTTGTCTCGGTGTTTTGAGTTACGTCAATCTAACGGATTGCAGGAGACAAATAGATTATTACGATCTTCCACTTCCGTTCTCGAAACGCGAGGCGCGTGCGCGTGCGAGAACTTTTAATTATTCGCGGATTATCGAACACGCGGATAACGACAAATTTTATCTCATTTCTCGTGACGCTAACGAGATCCCGCCATCTTCGTTTTCCCTCTTAGCCGCTGAAAGCGTCCGTTAATCGATACTAACCGAACATTTCGAGAAATTACCATTGCTATTCGGCTCGCCTGGTTAATTAAATTTGCATACGCCGGAGTATCGTTTGTTTATCGCGATGCTAAAATTAGAGTGCAGAGGACGCGGCGATATTCGCGAGTGCGGCGAATACGCGAAAGGATAAAAGGAGTCGGGCAAACGTTGTATTTTCGTTAATTCGATTAAAAATAATTCCACGTTTTTGTGCCAAATTTCCTCTTTATTTGATACGTAACGTGAAAGCTGATTGTAAATATTTACACGCGGTTTATTTATTTTCTCCGATGATCGTTTTCGATAAGAATCTGAGAATTTTTAGCGGAAAAATTAACGAGTGCGTGGAAGGATCCGTAGAAATAAAATAAATATTTGGCCATTTGTTTATCCTTTCAGTGAACGGTTTTCGCGAAATTTTTTAATAAATGCCGAATAATATAGGTGTAAAAGTAATTTTGCTCTGTAATACGTTTATTGTGATTCACGGGTGAAGTATAACGAGAGACGAGGACAGGTTGCGTCTCAGAAATTAATTTGGTTATTTTCTTCGCGAGAAATAAACAGTCTACAAGCGTTTCTAAATCGTCCTGGAAAAAAGGAGCTGAATATTTTCAACCACGAATCGGCAGTATCTTTTAAACAACGCGTCATCTCGATAACACTTATGCAATTATCGATATCCAGTGACGAAACTCCCAACTTTAAGACGAAAATACCGAAGAAGAAAGAAAAACATTGTTTACCAGCAAAATATTAATTCACGTGTCTCACGCATGATTTCGAAAAACAAAATTTATAATCCAAAATAACTCGGGGCTTAAATTTGACCGGGAATTAAATTATAATGATTTATCGCGTTACGATGGAAGAATCGTTTAATAAATTAAAAATTCCACCACAATCACGGAATAAAAGTACACAAAATTTGAATAAAATTCCATTAACGCGAAATGAAATTAAATATCGAATAAACATGTCTCAGAAAGCTGCAGTATCGCGAAATAAAAGGAACTAAAATGCATTTTTGATTTGAATATTAAAAACATTCGCTATGGTATTACATACCTAAAAATTTACCAATCTATTTCCAAACTGAACGATAATTACCAAAAGTGACAGCACTAATTCGTTTAGAAACTCCGTATATAAACTTTTGTAAACGTGTGTCTCACCAGTTACTATTTTCTACGTCGGTTTAGCATGATCTCATCTTATTATTATTTTTTTCTCGTTTCGTATGTTTCGGTGTACCTTACATCGTATATCTATTGTTCCTCGTATCACACTAACGAAGATTTACTCCGTTTGACGAATAAATAGGTGAATAAAAATGACAGAAACGACCCGAGGATTAGCGAGAGTTGAAGCAATAAAATTCACACTCGTACGCCGGAAATTTTATTTTTAACCCAAATTTGAATATCCGATGAGCGCAAGAACGTGCGGAGGAACGTGAAACGTGTCCAAAGACTGGCATCAATCGCGAAAACAAATGACACTCGGGCAGCGACCGGTCGAGGAGCAGCGGCGATAATGGTAAAATAAAACGCCTCGTAAATCCATAACGAATCGAGCGAAATTATTTATGTTCCAGCGCGCGACGACTGATAAGCGAGCAGCTACACGCTGTAAAAATTATCTGCAAACGCATTCGCGCCTCCCGTTCCGTAGATAACGCTGCGCGAATCTAAAGAAACTATCGCGGGCTGCGGGTTCGCGATTTATCGAGTGGACCTCGACGGCGAACTTCGACTATCGACTGCGAAAAATCGCCAACCGGGACCATTTATCGCGAGCCTATGGTCACAAGGTCTGAGAAATTTTCGTCCCGATACCGAACTTAAAGCATTATCGCCGATAGATTGCCAATGGTACCGTTTATCGCCCCTGTGCCATTTATGTGTTCGAGGAAACCTCGAGTCGATATTAAACTCGGCTAGTGACAGAGAAAAATTCGCCAACGGCACCATTTATCGCGTCTATGTAATTAAACGTTCCAGAGAACTTTGATTCCACGTCGAGCTTCGGCCATCGACTTTGAAAAACTCTAAATGGTACAATTTCTCGGGACTGCGCAATTACGTGGCCAGAGAACTCTGACTCGGTGTTAACTTCCAGTTTCAGGAATAACAAACGGTTTCTTTCTTCGGAGAGAGTTGGATTAGACGACTATCGATCTCAAAATTATTGCAAATTGTACCATTTATCGAGTCTGTGTAATTAAATATTGAAGAGAATTTGGAGTTCGTCTATAGGTTTCAAAAAATTACGAATAGTACCGTTTGTCGACATCGTGTGATTTGAATAACCGAAAATATTTTTCCTCCATGTCGGATTTCAATTATCGACATGGATAATTAAACAAATGGCGCCATTTATCGAGTTTGCAAAGTTAAACGTTTTCGAGGGAAGTTTGACCGGATCGTAAACTCGAACTGTCCGTTTGAATTATTGCAAACAGCGGTATTTATCGGCAGCGCGTAATTTTCGCGTCCGAGCAGACTTTGTCTCGGCGTGGAACTTTAATTATCGACTTGAGGAACTTGGCGAACGTTGCCGTTTATCGCGTCCGTGTATCGACTTTCGTTAGATCGCGAAACAGCGGCATTTATCGTCGCCGGGTAATTTCTATAATCGAGGGAACTTTGTCTCCGCGCCGTAAAACGTTCGATTATCGACGGCGAAGAATTGCAAATGGTGGCATTTATCGGGCCCGCGTGGTCGCGCGTTCGAAAGCGCCTCGACGCCATGTTGAGCTTCGATTATCGACATCGAAGAAATTGCGAACGATATCGTTTATCAAGCGTGAGAAGCCACATGTCCGGGGAGATTTTGCGCCGACGTTAAACTTCGACCATCGAGTTCGGGAGATTGCAAATGGCGTCGATTTATCGCGCCGCGAGGTTACACGCTCCGGGAATGTCCGCCTCGACGACCGAGCCTCGATTATCCGCTCTAAAATATTGCAAATCGCGCTATTTATCGTCCTTGTGCAAGTTACAGGCCGAAGGAAATTCGGCTCGATATCGAACCTCGATTATCGACAGCGAAAAGTTAGCAGTGGCGGGATTTATCGCGGCTGCGTGTTGCCGGTCGCGCGATTATGGTAACTCGGATAAAACAGCGTGGATTTTTCGAATGGCCGTCTTAAAGGGTACTGCAACGCTGCTTTGTTGCCGGCTAACGAGGAAATTCGCGATTAATTATGCACCTTGCACGTGGATCCCCCGAATCCTCGTTAGGCTGCTCTGTTATTAATTACTATTATCGCGAGCCACGCTACCTCGCGATCGTTGATTATGGTGGAAAATATTCCTCGCGTTATAAATCGTTGGTGTGTGTCTGTAAGTTTGTAATTAAGGATATTAGGTAAGAAATTATGACAGGTTCATGCGTGAATTTTTGATTTCGCTAGAAGCCCGGCTAAATTACTTTTATTATTATATTATTACCGGCGATTCCATCCTGACCGGAATTTTATTCGCGGTAAAAAAGAAAAGAAGAATTTTACTTAAGTCTTTAAATTACTTTTATTGCCATTTTATTGTTAACGATTTAATCGTGGAATTTTATTACGTGGAATTTTTATCCGAGTGAAAAAAGAAAAAGGGAAAGAAGAATCGCGATTTGCAGCCTCGCGTTGCGATCTAAAAATCAGAGATGCGATGTTATCTCTCTGCAATACCACGTGCTACGGAGTTAAATAAATAATATGGAAATTAAGAAATACGGGCATACATAAGCAAGCAGCTTCATTATGGGCACATCGTAACAGAAAACGCGATTTCTAATGCCGGCACGATTTCTACGCGATTTCTGTATTAAGGCGAATATTTATTGACACGAGCAGGCAAAGCTAGCTCCGAAAACGATTTGTGCACACATATCGACACCTCTAAAATTCGACTCTGCTCACAGAGAAAACGCAAAACACGAAACACATAAATAAAAGGAAAACTGAAACGTCGCATAAATCACCATCAAGCTGACACTACGTTATCACCGATAATAATACGTTCTCCTGGGTGAAAAAGAAACGACAACTTTGAAACTTGGCAAGAAGAAAAAAAAAGGAATTACCAATTACACGGACAATTACTTCCTCCGGCGTAATTGCTTCCATTAGAGGGATAAAAATCGCGCTATAAGAGCGATTCGTCTATGATTCAGTGCGCCGTATATCTACCCCCGACGCTTTCCAACAAAACGCGAAATAATTCTTTCCCAAATTGAAACGAAAGAAAAAGAGAAGAAAAAAATGAAAATTGTTCCACTATCTCGTTGTTGAAACAGATCTCTTGCCGAGAAAAAAGCAACGACCCCGAGGCGATGCGAGCCCCGAGGAGGATTATCGATCACTCCCACGAAGCTAATTGCTCTTGACTGAAATCCGGAAAAAAGAAGGGAAAAGGGAAGAAAAAAAAAAGAGAAATAGTGAAAAAAAAAAAAAAATGGAACAGATCCAACGATTCATTTCCCCTCGGCTTCACCGTGTCCCATTTTCCCAGCCCGCCTGTTCCACCTATGGGCAGCAGCCGGTGTTTATCGGAGCCATAAAAAAGGGACGGGAAAAGGGGGGTGAGGAAAGGAGAGAGAAAGGAAGGAACACGGGGAACGAGCGAGCCGCGATAAAAGCAGACGTGAAATTACGCGCTCGCGTGTACACGCGCAGATAACGCGTTTTATCGGCGTCGGTTTTCCGTCGCGACGACTGCCCGACTTTTCCATGTTTCTCGCCATTAACCCCCTTCCACCCTTCGCGAGGTGTCGAACGCGCGTGGCAACCGCTCGGGGATCTTATCGGTCGACTCGTTCGCGAATTATCGCGATAAGCCAGCGATCTGCATGGGACGACGTCGACCACGCCGACCACGAGCACGTTGGAAAGTTTTCGGCGCGTCCACGGCCTCGGAGGAGGAAACTGTTGCCAAGGTATGTACCATCCAAGGGATTGGTGATAGGAAGCGTGGTATGGTGACGATAAATCGCACCGTGGGCGTCACGATGCCAGATATCGTCGCTGGAGATATGGTGCTGCTGATGTACTCTACCGTAGCGAGTGTTATGTACTACGGTGATTCTACGGTAATTTAGTTTTAGGGGAAAAGGGGTGGGAACGGTGTAGTGGGGGTAGCATTCTAACCGCGTGTATAAATTCATTTAATTTTAGGGAAAATTGGACGATAACGATATAATGAGAATGTGATGTTTAATGTACCATAATAGATAGAGTATTGTGTACAATGGTGATTCTAATTTGATTTTCAGGGAAATTTTATGGTAATGATTTAATGACAATATAGTTTTGCAAGCATCGTCATAGTGTATATAAATCAATTTAATTTTAAAGAAAATTAGATATACTAGAGTAAAGCGAGAATTGCAACAATGTCTGTTTTTTGAATTAATTTAATTTTAGAAAAAATTGTACGACGATGGGGTAATAAAAACACGGTGTTGCTATAGCAAAACTGTGTTAGTATTTCAGTAGTGCTTTCATAATAGTACTTCACTGCAGATTTATCAAAGAGGAAATTGCATAGTAATGGGCAGTAATTAATTCAGCATTGTTTAACATCGAAATCGGCATAGCGTGTACATAACACCAATCGAATAACAACATTATACCGATACCATAACAGCAGAAGTATGCGGGATAACAGTGAAGTTGCCGAGTTCAATACAGTGTATCTCTAGATACAGTACTGCGGTAATATTATTACGGTAACAGCATTACAGTGATACGGTACAATGACTAAGGGGAATCTACTAGTCCCAATAGTTAAATCACCGTAATGTTATTCCGACTAGGATGGCACAGGAATTGGCTGCAACAATATCGTCGCAAGAATAATTCAATACAATGACGCAATAACACATTGATAACGCGCTAATCTCATCGTTACTATTATAGCAACAGTGTCGCGCTAACGCGATATCGCGCTGCCATTTACGATAATTCTAAATTACCCCTACAATCTTCCTCTGCACCGAAGCAAAGGAAATCCTCTTAAAATTCCAACCGTGAAAAAAACATCACGTCAACACCCGAAATTAAACAGAAAAACAAGAAAAAAACAATAAACCGTTGAAAAGTGGAGGACTAAACTGATGGAATCGTAGAAACAAGGGAAATTAAACCAATCGAACATATGAAATATGACATTGCAAGGAGTAACCTGTGCCACAGGTAGACGATAACTCGGACTCTTTATCGCTCGGGCCCGCCCCTGCCCTCGCTGCCCCTAAGCGGCTCGATACGCGATAATGTATCAACTATATCGTCGATTACAGCAACGGTATATCATACAGCCATGGCACGATTCGAGCGAGCATTAGACCGGGCTAAAAATATCGATCGCGAGATTCCTTCGCACTACGGTCACTCTTGGATTCGGCTTCTGATGCAATTTCTCCTTTTCTCTCTCTGCTCTTCGCGGTACCGATCGTAATTCCGGCAAACCGCGGGACCAAAACACGAGTTCGCGGACAACCATTCAGCTAACTGCCGAGCTGCATAACGCACGCGAATCGGTTAGAGGTTAGGTAACCTGGCTTGGGAAATACCGATCATCTAGAGGTCTGCGATTTACACGCGTTCCACTCGCGATAGGTTGACCAATCTGCGAGGCTCTAGAGATATAATTTTAATCACGAGCGCAACATCCACTTGCGTAAAGAAATTGATTAGAAAGTAAACGTGGCGGAGAGTAAACGGTACCGAGTCTGAGTGGCTCCACCAGCGGCCGAGCAGGCAACTATTAAACAAGAGGATCAGCTTATGTCCTCTTGCGTTAATTGTCCTTTTTTTTTTCCTGTGGAAAGGTGGATGATGAACGACCGCGTTCTATTCGCGTGTCCGGGTAAGCGATGTTTAATTACAGCCGTGTTACGGCCAATTGTAATTAACGATATGTGTATCGAGGTAAGGAGAGACGCGGTCGATTTCGCCCTTTCAGAGCGGTTCCAGTATGGAAGCTAGAAATCTCGCGAGCCTTTGTATGGGGAGGTTAAATGGGATCCAGCTGCTCGTTTATCACGGGAATTTCGCGGCGAGGTGAAAAGCGGGAAAGTGAGGTTTATCATTCGTGGCCTGGCACGTTTCACTCCGTAAACGTTCATCCCGCTTCTCCGGTTGACCTTTATTTCCAGAGGATTCCGAGGATTGTCTTTTTTCAATTTTTCTCTTTTTTTTGTTTCAATTAGAAGAGAAAGGTGAAAAAATTGGAGAATCGGGGATTTTTCTGGGAGAGTTTTGGAACAAAATGGAATTGGAAAGATTCCGAGGATTGTTTTTTTTTTTATTTTTTCCCCCTTTTTTTATTCAAAGAGAAAGGTGTAAAGTATCGGAGGATTGTTATTTTTAATATTTTTATTTCTTTTCTTTTTTTTTAATTCGTAGAGAGAGGTGAAAGTATCGGTGGAACGGGATTTTTTTGTGGGAGTTTTGGAACGAAATGGAATTGGAAAGATTCCGAGGACTCTTTTTTTTTTTAATTTTCCTTCTCTCTTTTTTAATTCGAAGAGAGAGGCGAAAGTATCGGTGAATCGGGGATTTTTCTGGGTGAATTTTGGAACGAAATGCAAAGCCACCCCTTTGGCTCTGGTTCAACAAGAACTAGTCTACGAGCAATCGTAGATTGCTTTATCTGTTTCCTCCGATAGCGCTCGAACAATGGCTGATAAAAAAAGAAGGAACAACAGAGGAAAATACCGTGGGCAAAGGAGAGGCAGCTCTCCTTCATCGAATTGTGGAATACATTTTAGAATCGTCGAGAGCCGCGATAAAGAAATGTGCTGACACACTTTCACGAGTCTTTGAACGAAGGATGACTTAACCGAACGTTTTTGAGTCCCCAAACTCCATATTATTCGATCGTTTATGCTGTTCGCGCGTTATCGAGCGTTTTAAGCTTTTCAGTCTTCCAAGATTTCGATTATTCATAATTCGCGAGGTCTCGAAGCTTGCCGATCTCAGAATTATTCTTGAAAATAAAAATATTCGATTTGCAGAGTTTGGAGATGAAGAAGGAGGAATTTACGAATTCAAGATTGTTAAATCTACGAAGATTGTGAACTCGACATTATGGAATTTTCGAAGATTGAAAATTTAAATATGGAAGATTGGAAAATGGGAAATTTTGAACGTTCGGAAATGAATGGTTGCTAAATTTTTCGACGTGCAAATTTAATTCGTAAAATTCGTAATTGTTGGAATAAAAATTCGCGGAGTATCTAATAGAAGTTCGAGCTTCTCGACCTCCTTATCTCCAGAGAGTTAACTACAAAATTGCGAACCGAAACACGCGGCTGACTAAAAGCACGTACTCACTTTTTCGACCGTGATAAATACGCGTATCGGTAAGTTATTAGCAAGTGTATACTATGCAAAGCAACGGGTTCTTAATTGAAAGGTTCGGTATGAAAATTAGCAGTCAGATTGATCAAACAAGTGGTTCGTTGCCGGTTAATCGAACGTGAAAGATATAGAGACTTCGTTAATGATAACATGATATTATTTTCGACATAGTAGTAAAACGTGGTTTACGATTCGCGACAGCAAATCGTGTCATAGACGGAGTTTACAGAAAAAGGAAGAAATAATTTTTTTTCACGAACCAGTAACCGTTATCTATATAGACAGACCCAGCTATCTTGGCGTCCTTGCAAGAACATTTGTGGATAGCTATCGTGCCAATAAGAGACACCTTAAAAAGCGAAAAAATGTTTAGCTTCTAGCTTCGCAAATAATGACACTGTCCCTGTTAAGCAACGAGTAGAAAATAACATAATAAACGCATCGCAATAATACACAGACATTTTCCTCTCGTTCCAGTTTTCTGTGAAATATTTCATTCTGAAATTCCCTTATTTCTAAATTTCCAAATTATCAAATCATCGAATTTTCTAACTTTCAATTTTCCTAATCGCTGAATTATCAAACTTTTGAATTTTCGAATTATCGAATTTTTCCAATTTTCCCACTATCGATTTCTTAAATTTATCAGATTTGAAATTTATATTTCAAAATCCTCGAGTTAAAAAAATAAAAATTTTTTACGAGAAATTGGAATCGTCTATCACGTCTAATTGCAGCGAGAAACACGCGGTTTGCCGTATTTGAAAGAAGCAACTTCCGATCGGTAATGGGTTCGTGAAATCGGAGGAGCCGATAACATTTCCGCTTTCGAAAAGGGGGGAAACGCGAGGATATCCGGAAGAGGATGAATGGGAAACGTGTCGCTAACGCGAAACACGCGCGTTCGACTTTCAAGGAAAAAGCCGATCCACGACATCTAGATCCTAGAAGGCAGCGGACATTAGAGGCCACGGTACGGTGAACTCCTCGCGAACAACCTTCATCCTTTCCAATTTGTTCCTACGGCTTGTACTGATGCGTGACAGCGATCAAGGAAGCGAGACCAGCGTAAAAAACGCGCGTACGGTCGACGGGAATGCTGAATGAACACGCTACCTATCAACGAAACGAACCGGCACCGTTCTCATTGCAGCCCCGGCTAAATAAATTCCCAACTAACTCGGAATAGCTTAACATAAATAACGCAATAATTGCCCCGACAGTTTGGTTAAACAATCCTTCCGATTGTTCACTCCGAGTAACAATCTCTTAAATATTTTCCGACTTTCAACTACGCAAGTCACTTTGTTGTTTAAATATTTTGTAAACTCTTTAAACAGCGTAAGGATACGTAAACGATTGTTCCAGACTCGACGCAAGTTTTATAGTAATCGTTCAAATATTTCCTAATTATTATTTCAAATTCGGAATGATTCGGAATATCGAATGATTCATTAAAGATATCGAAGGATATTTAAGTAGTTGTCCATATGATTGAAGATCGTTAATACGATATTGAAGGATTTTGTTTCATAAGGAGCGTTATATTCGGGTACTTTATTTCACGAGGAGCATAATTTTGATTAGGGGAACGAGGGTGGTGCATGATGGATAGGTGTGTTAATTCAGGAGGAAGTAGAGGAAGGGGAGAAAAATAAAATGGTGGCGTGGAAGATTTATTCATTTAGTATTTTCCTATGACTGAGTAGCCATTAAAGAGAATACTCTATTATTCTATTCTACTCTATTATTATCCACTGTATTCTATAGCGTATTCTATTATTAACCATTATTTTCCATTCCACGCTCTATTATTACCTGCCACATTTTATTGTGCTGAAATATTTTGTAGCAAAATATAAAGACCCTGAATATACATATGCTGTCACCGACTCTCGCCAAATTCGTAATTTCTTAATTTTCGAAATTCTCGGTAAAATTTTTCACTGCTCGATTAAGAGACGCGTGAGGAAAATTGGAAATGACACGAGAAACGAATGAATTTATTTGGAAATAATTGTCGATTAAAGATATTCGATATCTTCGCCTAGATTCGGCCAAGGACTAAACGAGGATCGCTTAGTACTCCAGTAAATTTCTAAATATTGGACGTTGCACCGTAGAAGCTGGTCGATAAAGGCACGTCCACATCATAAAATAAGCTAAAGATCAAGGCTGTGCGAAAAAAATGTATAATCCCTTTTTTGTCACTGGACACATTTAGATATGATTATACACGGCCTGAATAAACCAACGATAAACCAATAAATAAACAAATACCAGAGAGTTAAACTTTATCATTATCACCGACAAATGCATCGGTAATCCATTTGATTCGTTTCCTTCGATTCGCGAATCTCAAAAGTTCCGTGTCTAGTTCACTAAAAACCGAAGAAAAATTCGCAATTCGATTCGCAATTTGTTCGACACGATAGAGAAAGCTATGCAGGTCGAAAAATTATTCGGCCACGACAATGTCTCTAGTCACACTCCGTCGTTCCTAGATACTATCGGAAGATTAATTATTATCTTAATACCTTACACTTCTCGCTAACGTCTCTATCGATCGTAACGATCTGAACGATATCGATAAAAACGGAGATACGAATTAATCGTGAAAAATCTGGGCTTGTAACGAACATATAACCCGCATCCGTGTCTCGCGATCGAACAACCGTTGAAAATAAATGGACATTCAGGGAAGGGAGTGAAATGGTTGAAAAATGGAGGATGGTGAAGCGCGAAAATGTTATAAAACGTTAGGCAAGGGTGAGAGAAATGGTGGAAGGAAGGTTGTTATCGTTATCGGAATTCGGGAGTGTGTCGTAGCGCGTTGCAAAGCTGGTTAGAAGGCGATAAACAGAGAGAATATAGCCGGTTTGGGGAAATATGGACGCTGAGAAGAGAACGATTCGGTAGTATCGCGAGCGTTGCTTCCTCCTCGGCTACGTGTTTCCGCTGGTGAACTCGGAGCACGGTCGCTTCCGGTTTTTGCACCAAAAACCAGCCAACCACGACATTCCTCGTAGTGGCTGCCGCTGACACGACGCCATGCTCCGACTTATCGCTAGCCTAATTAGATTAGATACTTAATCGACGGTCATTGAATACGGAAGACACTGCCCTCGGAAAAGGAACTCGCGTGAAATCGAAATCGGTTAGACTAATTTTCTACGTTAATCAGAGTAACTCGATAATGAAGCGAATTAAGTCGGGACATATCTCGGGTCATGGTGTTTTTCGGATAATTTGTGGGATCGATGTATAGACTCTAAGTATCTCTAGGAAAATTCGGGAAATCGATGTGGATCGTGTAAAGAATTTTTCGGAAAATTCACAAGACTGGTATATTCGGTGTGAAATATTTTTTTAAGAAATCAGAAAATTCGTATATCGGCTGCAAAGTATTTTTTGAAAAACTTAGACATCGAATACGTCGACTGTAGGTATTTTTTGGAAAATTCCCAAAGATCTATCAGCCGTAAGGAGCTAAAAGGACGAAGGTAAGTCAAGACCCAGTTCTCTGTATCGTGGATTTCGCGTTAGGGTGGAACGAAGGTTTCCACGTTCAACTAGAGCGCAGTCGATTTCACAGCCGCCATTGCTTCAGGCCGCGTGAGTCCTTGGCGACTCGTACCCCAGTTTTGCAGCAATTTGGTACATGCGATACGTCCCACATCGTTTTAAATTGTCACAGACGTGTCGCTTGCACAACGATCGCGTTAAAAATAGCGATGTCAGGAAACGGTAATGGAAGAAATCAAAGAAACCACTTTTGATCCCTCGCGGAGCCACTGATGCCGCTGCTTACAGATACTGTGCTTCGATTTTAAGCTTCGTGCACCTTCGCTACTCTATCTAATTTTCGAGACACGTTTTTCACGCTCAAATTTGCCATAGTTGACGGACCTTCTCTACTTTGAAAATTTTTTTTAGGAATTTCTTTTCATATCAGCATACAGTTTGAACCTTTTCTTTCATATTGTATACAAAGTGAAGTTGCTGCGATTTTTTTTCACAAAGTTACACGAATTAAAAATAACGGTATATTTGGTCACATAGAATTCTTTATGTTAACTTTGATGAAACTCCTCAACTTCGAACAATTCTTTTAGGGAATGCTGTTCATATCAGCATAAAGTTTGAACCTTCCCCTTCAATTTGAATACAAAGTCAGGTTGCTGCGATTTTTTTTCAACAAGTTACACCAATTTAGAGTAGTAGTATATTTGGTCACATAGAATTCTTTATGCCAAGTTGGACGAAATTCTTCAAATTCGAAAAATTTTTTTACGATTTGCTGTTCATATGAGCAGAAAGTTTGAACCTTCCCCTTCAATTTGAATACAAAGTCAGGTTGCTGCAATTTTTTTTCACCAAGTTACACCAATTTAAAATATGAATGTATTTGGTTCCATAGAATTCTCTAATCTCTAATTAATGAAGCATTAATTAACACCCATATCGATATCCAAAATTAATACCACCGATTCTGTATTGGAAGTAAATTAATGGCTAATATAAAATATTTTATCTTAGCTCCAAACTAGGACGAATTTTCAATTAAATAAAATTATTTCTCTAAAATTAATCTAATCGGGAATTACTATAATATAATCAGTCTAAGATTCGTGGAAATGGAGGAATATCTGCTCCGTAGGTAATTTTTAGTATTCCTCTGCAAGTCGGGTGCCGAGATTTCACCTTGATCTCAGGATCTGCGATAAAAGCCTTGGAATAACTCGGAACGTAACTCGAGGGATTTCGGTTGGCAACCGAACCTTCTTCCTAACAAATCTCTGTCCGTAATAGAAACTGAAAGGCAATCTGTGCCTCGTGATGGCTCGTCATATTTGGGGGAGGGGGTCAATCCCCTTTTACTCCATTACGTCATCTCTTAGACGGTATTGTAGAGGCGTGTACACTTTCCAGCGAGCGAAGTCGTTAAACTTAACGGTGATCACCGCGGGAAAAGTCCGCGTCTGTTGTTCTGTTCAACGAAGACGAGTCGAAGGTATGTACGGTTACTCGGAATCGCCTGTTCGAGGACCCGGCTCAAGCTTGGCTCAAACTCGGCTCAAACTTGGCTCGAGTCTAATCTCTGGCTCGATCTTTCTCTATCTTGCACGGTGATCTGGAATGAGGAACGCACCGTTTGGAAATATCTACGTACACGAACCAGTCAAGGTCTAAACTTAACCCAAACCTCGTCAAACTAATTCATGTCTGCTATATACCTTGTACAGAATGACCGAGAGGTGTGAAACGAAGGGCGACTGACCGTAGAAAGGATTTAACGTAATTAGAAATGTTTATTTCGACACACTAGTACAAGCCTGCTATCTTCAGATGGAATAATAAAAAAATCTTAAATGTGAGATGTATAATTTAGAGATGTACGAACTAGTCATACCTCGAAACGAGTTCAAACTACGTCAAATTAATTCGAACCTACTATTTAATAAAATAAACGTTATTTCGTGTAAAATAACAGAAAAGAATGAAATAAGAAATAAATAATTTACAAATATACGAACTACTCGTGATTTAAAATTCACTCAAACTTCGCCAAACCAATTCGAATCTTCGATCCTACATAAAATAATAACGATAGTATATAACGAGAGACAAATAATTCAAAAATTTAGCAATCGTTCAAACCTGATATTCCCTCCGCCGATTTCAGTATCACGAAACACCATTACGCTTAACACTTTCACATCTGCCAAGTTCTTCGCTTTCCTAACACCTTTCCCTAAAGTGTCTTGCTTCAGATGCTGCCAGCTTGAAATCTTGCTTTTGAAATTGCCTCGTATAAAGAGCAAGGTGATTCGCAATAGTAACAACGCTGGAATAAAATCGAGTTTCTCCACTCTCATACATCTTCCCGTTATCTTATAAAATGACGTAATTTTACGTCAGCGACTATGAACGTCCCGGCTTCTCGGAAACCACGCGATTGACCCCGATGAAGTCGATCAAACAGAGATGCAACCTCGTGAAAACCCCCGAATCCGCGAATCAATCTCGGTCGAAAGAAATAAGCAAACGAGACAAAGCAGCTTTCGAATTTATCCTTTTTCCCTGCCTCGTCTTTAGCGTGGAATAAAATTACACGGTACAACCGAATACACGAGAACTCTCGGATCGAAACTGGTCCCCGGGACCAGCTGGCGTGAAATTAAAAAGCCGAGGAAAATAAATTGTCCCGTAATTAGACGGTGGCCGATTTGAATAACCACCGTGTGCCGAAAATAATTTGACCCTGTTTCACGGTAATCCCGTGTACTTAACACACTACCGTTAGAGGCTCTCGAAACTCGTTCCACGGGCCGACCCTCGTTTTATGGAGATCTATGTATATTAAAGACAGGCCGCTCGTTAACCCAGCGATCCAGAATTCGCAGACGCGACCGGTTATTTTTACGAACACCGCGAGATATCGGCTTCCTTCCCGGCTTTATCGCGATTATTCCGCGTTGCATAAGGTCACGCATGAAAATCCCGAGCACCTTTCGTCTCCTTTGTCCGAGCCTCGTGTCCTGGACACGTGAAGGTTACGTGAGCATTCGTCGTTGCGATTGCTCGCAATTACCATCATGGGCAATTAAAATGGCCGAGGGATCTCGTAGGTGTTGAACGATCGTGGAAGCAGAGAGAGAGAAGAAGGGTGAAGCAAAGGACGGTGGACAAGGTGAGAGTGTAACAGGCGCGATACGGGGTCGTTAATAAAGATTCCATGGTCGAAGGGGACACAGGGTCGTTAAGGAAGCGAAAGGGGACGACGGGTCAAGTGGCAAGGAAATTACGCGATGAATATTCGATAAGGAGTTGGAATTCCTCGGAGGTTCCGTTGAGGAACAATTAGCGAACGGTAACACGGCTATCGACGAGGGGAAAGAGCCACACACGAGAAATCGGCCACGGTGACTGATACACAGTTGTAAACACGATGCAAATGACGCGACTACGCGTATCCGGATGAATCGTGTCGGACAAATATTGATCATCGATGGTTCATCCCTTTTGCGACGTATATATCTTCGCGACCCTTGGTTAACGACACTCGCCGAGGCGAAAGAGTATGCTAACAGACCGTGTTTCGAAGATGGAGATGTTAGAGATTAAGATAAGGACGGTGTTTGTGTAAGAGGAGAGGTTAAGCGAGTACTTTCTATTGTAGAAACGCATTGCGACTGACCATCGCTGTAATGGCCGACAGAGGAAGCTCGCTATTGGGATATTGTTATTTCTTTTTATGTTAAAAAACGGAAAGATTAAGGAAGGTTTTAGGTAAAAATTGAAGATAATTCAAGAGGAAGATTTTAATTCGTGGAATTAAAAGTTTTGTAGGTGAGGAGGTTAAACGGTTTTAAGAGGGTGGAAGAGGAGGAAGGAGGATCGTTATAATTTTCTCGCTTGTTCGCACTGAAAAATGCAAATGTGGCCGCGTAGGGATGACAAGCTGTTTATACAGGTGAATAAACTGACACTAATATGTGTAGCCTTTTACGCTCGTACACTAAGCGTCTCTCGTTCAACGGTATCATACCCGAGGAATACGTGCCCGGCGTGGATATAAAGAATATTTCTTTCGCCGAGTTTGCGAGGAATAACTGAACCGTAATGAAACCGCCCGCTCTTTCTTTCCATTTATTTCGCTGAGCGATTATACGCAACGAGATATCGCATTATAATTACATAAGCCTCGCCGAGGAGGAAAAAATAGCCGCGATTGATTAATTATTACGTTGTACAGTTGCGGAATTAAAACATAATGTACGTTCATGGACTCGTGAGTACCTCCAACGATTCAGACGAATTCTGATGCTAATATCGCGGCTAACTGTTCGAGGTGTCTGGAAATTCGTAGGTTTAAACACACGAAGGTTCGATAAGTCGAACGTTAAAATCGGCGAATCCAAGGATTAAAAGATTTAAAAGTTCAGAGATTAGAAAATTCCACGATTCAGACATTTTTTAATTTTAAAATCAAAAAGTTGGAGAATTAAACGATTCGAAGGTTCGGAAATTTGGGAACCTGTGAATTCCGAGGTTCAGAAATTCGAAAATCTAAAAATGCGGAGGCTGAAAATTTATTGACACGAGAATTTGGGACTCGAAAATTTATAAACCCAGAATTCCAAGACATAGAGTGGACGATTCGAGATCCCAAAAAATCCGAGAAACAAAAATACAAAGACTCGAAAAGTCATAAACTCAAAATTCCAAGACTAAGATTGGACCATTAAAAATCCCGAAAAAAGGGAGAAACTCGGAAACCTAAGATCCATAAATCACAGCCGGTCCGCAACCGTGGATCTCACCACTTGGAATGGATCTCGGGGATCGTGGAAGGATCGTGGAGGGATCGGCGTGGATAATACAATTCCCTGCGGGCCGGCGTTGTGCCGCGACGCGGATCACCTAACCCGACAACTTTCTTTTCTAAAATGTCAATTGCGCCGGACGAGGGACTAGGAAAAGATATGGTAGAAGGCCTGCGGCGGCGGTGCCAGAAAACGTAAGAAGCGAAACGCTGCTCGGCGCGGGCAATCTCCGTATCCATCTGCAGGAACCGCGGCGGGCTAATTACACGTTAACAAGCTTCGACAATGCGATCCGTTGCCGGTAGCAGGAAGCAGAAACACGCGTCCCGGGGATTTTTCTTCGACGCCCGTTTCCTTTCGTTCGTTCACCGATCGAAAACGAACGCTTTCTCGTGCCGCGGGAATGGAACACGTGAGAGAAACAGACTATGTCCAGCTTCGAACACGCGCGCGGATTGCAGCCACGATCGCTCGGGTAACACCGGAGGAAAAAAGAGAAAATAACAGCAGACTGTACTCACCGGTTCTGAGAGGTAGGACTCCCACAATTCCCTAAGGTCGCTGCTTCCCACGTCGTAGAATTCCATGATCCTATGCTCGCTCGATCGTTCCTAGTGCCGTTCCGTTGCCAGTCAATGGATCGCCGTACAGTCTGCCCATGGAGGATAAAGAGTATCAGAAGAACACGGACACGATCTCTCCTCGAGGATCCATTGTCTTCCAAGGATACCGACGCAGGCCGACGCTTTCTGAAGGCAAAAGAGTTGTTCGCGAGAGTTGAACGATCGGTATATAATACGTCTGCAAAGTAGCTCGAGATTCCTTCATTTTTTTTTTCTTTTTATCGCCCATCTCTTCGTCGATATAGAGAATATAACCTCAGTTCTGTTTGGTATTTATAATAGTTTGATCCGTTTCTTTATCGTTACAGAGAGGTTTGTTGGTATTTCCAATTTTCATTAATATTTCGAAGGTTTGATTTGGGTTAATTTATATTTTTATCTCAAGGTTTATTTACGTATCGATTGGCTGTCTCTATTGTTGTCGTGTATTCGTTTATTTTTTAATATTGGACCTCCTGTGACTGGTCAAATGACCGGTGAATGGAAAAACGAAAGAAGGTTAAAAAAAAATAAAATGGAAAAAGAAGAATTATTGAAAAATTGATTGTTAAATATATAATCTACATAAAATTGTGTGCCACAGGAAAATTGTTGAAATTTGTCTAAATTAAGTCTAAAGTTAGTTGGAAAAATAAGTAATAAAAACAGAAACGGAATAATGGAAAGCATTTTGATATGCGCGAGGAACGAGATACATACATCCATAAATTATACAGAAGCACGTACTTCTGATCCTAGCAACTTTCGATAGACAACTGAAATTTATAGTTTACCGACTGCGCGAGAAAACTCCGGTAAGCACAAACTCTCTGTGTATAAAACTCGCCGTAATGGTCAGCACAAATCTCTCTAACTATCCTTCATGCTCGTATTAATTTAAACCCGGCGAAATATCCGGGGAAACACTTGGAAACGGAGGAACGTAATAGCCTAATCGCATAAATTAAACAGGGACACACTTTCAATTTTAGAAACTTTTAATAGATGATTAAAATTTATAGTTCGCAGAGCCCGCAAGGAAATAGCAAGTGCAAGCTCTCTCACTCTCTCTATATATATATATATGAAATTCACGTAATGTTTAATGCAAATCTCGCCATCCAGTCGTCTATATACATACAAATGCGTTTCCGTGACTAAAATTGACTCGACTTCCGCGTATTCCATCGCGTTCGATTCCAATTAACTATCGGAAGTATCCGCTGATAGTTTCCAACGGTCATTAATTTTACACCGTTGTTTTTTTCCCCTCGTTTCTTTTTTTTTTTTTTTCCTTATCTGTATATGGGTCAATGGCGACTGGGAGTTTTTCCGGCTCATTTAGCATGGAAGTTTTTCCTCCGTTCGAATGTTAAAGGCAGAGGAAAATGGCCGGAGAGAAATTGAATGGATAATTTCCGCGCGGATGGCCGAGCGGCAACGCGTTGCGAGCATGCTTCGGCATTTAATACGTTCTGTTGTTCTAGCGTTGCAACGCGATGCAACGACTGCACCGAGGCTTGTTGCACACTGTAACGAGATCAATGGACCTGTCCGTACGAGTTAACTACACTGTTCTCGGGAACGGA
This sequence comes from Euglossa dilemma, assembly GCA_002201625.1. NCBI lineage: Eukaryota > Metazoa > Arthropoda > Insecta > Hymenoptera > Apidae > Euglossa > Euglossa dilemma. The sequence continues at coordinate 4,415,111 of NIJG01000029.1, forward strand.
AGGAGAATCGAACGCGTCGCGAAATGAATAGCCACGAGTTTACGTTGCGAAACAATGGGGGATTTTCTTGGAGAAAACGAATCTTCCTTCGGGGGATTCGCTGCGTTGGAGAAAAATATTTTCACGGGATACCCATAGAAAGTCTATTCATTCGAGTTCGAATTGAATTGGTGTCGCGTGGAATTTTTTACGATTTTTTAATTCCAAGCGTTTCAATTTTAATTGATAGACTTACTAGTGGGAATAATTGGCGATAGGAAGACTGAGAACCGATTTTACCTAGAATTTATTAACTTTTAGTATCGAATAGATCTATAAAAGCAAAATTTTCAATTTACGCTTGAATCTCCTAGAATTATCATTCGAGCGAAATTGTATGTAAATATTAAATTTTACATCGAAGCTTCGGTATTATGGTGTATTATTTTAAGCATTGAATACATTGCCACTCTACGTGCCCGGGAAGGCTTGGAAACCGATAACAAATCCACTAGATAAATCGAGTATCACGTGTCTGTACTTATCTGAGCTTCGAAAAAATATGCACTTTCATTTATAACGAAGGAATTCTCTCTTTTTGCGACGGGGATTATCCAGAGCTATTAATAATGTCCGATTTGGAAAGATTTCGGATCGGAAAAAGCGGCGATGGTTTAATGGCTTTTATTGGCGCGTACATACTAATTTACCCCCGGAGTCCGAATGGAAGCATAAGGTCAGGTACAGTTCTTCTACCCTCGTCGATACTAATTGCCGGCTGGCGCATTACAAATTCGTAATTGCGGTCGTTAACAGGGTTAAGTATCGAGTTAAGTACATCGTTCTCTCAAATAAAAGAACCATGAGAACGTAACGAATTACGGTCATCAGACGAAAAGAAAGAACAAAATTTCCACGCGTTTCTATACCAATTTCTGCGATTCCTGTCCCACGTACGCCGACCTCCTTCAAAATCTTCATTGTTACGAATCACGATTCACCGTTTCAGTTGGTATTAATTCAGACGAAACTAACTTTCGTTGTAGCCGTACGTTTCTCTGCGAATTACGAGCCTCGATCTAACGTTAAACCAATATTAAATTACGAAAAAAAGCATAGGAATTTTAAACACAGATAAGATTCGTCTTAACTAAATATCCGAGTAACATTTCGCACGATTTAATTTAACATCGAAAGATATCAAAATGACTGTAAAGAAAATTAGAAGCAATTAAAATCACTATACACAGGTTCTCAACGTTCAAAAGTATAGTTTCTAATATAAAAAAAATATTTAAATAAATTGCACAAAGCGATAAAACATACAAATGCTGTTCTAAGACTAAAGAAGCACGAAAAGATATTAAAATAATTGAAAAAAAAATCGGGAATGATTAAAACCATTACGTAGAGAGTTACAACACAAGAGAGCACAAGTTGTTATAAAAAAAGAGGTTTGAACGATCGAATCGAAATTTCCAAACAGCGAAAGCCTCGAGAGGGCTCGTTGTAGCTTAGCGCCTAATGTTTGCCGGGTATGTTTGCACAATTCTGGCAATTATCAGCAGCTGCGGGTACATTAGCGAGGTCTGTTATTCTTCCTGAATACACGTTGCCGAATATGCGTCAAAAAGACGATTCGTCGTCGCACGGCAGACATTCAAACAGAGAACTGTTCGCTTGTACCCGTTTTATCTGCGTCCCGCAAACAGATCCAAACCGATCGTCTGCCTCGTGTCCGACCTTTTACTCGACTGGAAAGGATTCCACGTGATCCTCGATATCAATCAGAACCGGTATCTCAAGGAAAGAATCGAACCCGGAGCTTCGAAAGCATCGCGACTCTTCGCGGAAATCAGTCGAATATTTTGACCAAAATCGTTTTCCGGTTAGTCACGTGTCTGACACGTATCTTCGATCGAGATAACGAGCTTTCTTCCCGGAATTCGAACCCGTGTGAATCAAATATTACCCGATTATTGCTTATAGAATAGCAACATAATTCGCGAAATCGTAATTTTATCGTTTAAGCCTTAAAAAAAATTTTAATCGAGCGATTCGTCGATTGGAAAATTTCTGAATCAACAGAGAAGAATATTCGTGTAAAAATTTCGAAGATAACAGAATTTTTTAATTCATAAGTTTTAAGCTTTGATAACTTTAAAATCGAATTTCCCGTTTATCGTTGCAATAATTCCTTCTATTAATTTTATGGTTCTACCCCTCGAGAAGATTTGCGGTTATAGCGGATATATACGGTAGGAGTGGTGGAAAAAAATTTATCGGCCCAGGTTCCATTCAGTCGTTCGAGATAAGAGAGATTTCTATGAAATAAAATGGAACCGCCTCCACGAGGTAAATCAGGCGGCACACCTATAAGGAAAATCGTGATATCTCGTCGGATAGATTATGTCGGTAAAAATCTGGCTGTGCGAGTTAATTTTCGTCCTTGAGTCAGTGTTTATATCCAAGCGGGCAACAAGCAAGCGATATGAAATTGACGCTCTATCAAACGCGATCAATAGAGTATATACGTAGTTAATTAACGCTTAATAGCGAACCGTCTGATAGTCTTGTGCCTGATGTAAGGGTCACGTTCGAAGATGAATTCATATCGCGACAAAGCTGTCACGTTCCGTTCCACGGCGTTGTAAAGCACATTGAAATATATGTGAGAAACCCGATAGCCTTTTTGTATGCAAATATGTCGCAAACGTTCGAGATAACGTTTTAAAAAACATCAGCGAACGTTTTATCTATGCTAACGCGATGCCGGCCGTGTGAACCACCCTTTAACGCGAGACAACGCTTTCAAACCGAATGAAACGCGCCTCTGCTACCCGCATTCGAGTTGCACACCACGCAGCCGGTATCGTCATTAACGTTAGTTTCACATACCCATTAAACGCCTGCATGTCGCGCCGTGTCCTGTTACGAGCCGTACTTCCATCGTAATTGCCCGTGAAATGAAAAAAAAACATTTCTAAAAATATCGCCGTACGTGAACTCCGTTCAGGTAACGATGCGGATAGAACGTATTCGCGGAGAGAAATATCGAGGAGTTAAGTGAAGACAAGATTACAGATGGATTGGAGCGACACGCGACAAGTGGTTGCCTGTACCCTGTACACGTTCACGTATAAACAAATTTTCGGAAAACAGCACGGACGCGCGTGGTTGCGACTTGTTTCTACGTGAATCACGAACAGGGTCACCCCCTCGCCCGCTAATACATCCATCCGATGCAATCGAAATGCACCAGATGGAACGGAGCACCGGCTCAATGTGACCGACTTGTTCGATGCACGCGCGTACACGTGCACTCGATTGCAAGTATATCTCGCGAGGCGATAAAAATCGCGTTTAAAAAAAGGTACCACCGCTCACGATGGGTACTCACCGAAGGAGAAACGAAGGGGCGCAAGTTTTCGTTGGTGCGAAGGAGAATCACACCGACGAAACCAGGGAAATTACACAAATATCTTGAGCGTAACAGTAAGGCCACAGCACTGATCGAACGGAGCCCGCACTGTACCATACGACGCACTGTTAGCAACCGAGGCGCCAATGAACATGCAGGAAATCGGGACAGCGGGATCGATAGCCAACACCCGTGCACCTACGAACGTATCGGGCCACCAATAGGGAAGGTTTCGCGCTCACGAAAGCAAGCTCTTGGCGTAAGCTTGCGACAAACTTGCTGCCAGACACGGCAGTTTGACCTTCGATCGGTAAAGTGGACTTCCGTGTAGGCAAAAGACGGAACGATACACCCGCGTTCACGTCCACCGCGTAAATGCGCGACCGGTCGCACGTGCTGCCCGACCGAACCTTCTTTAGTTCCGTTCTTCGACCAATCAACATGGACCACCTGTTAACAGCGTACTGAACTCGCGTACAACGCCGCGCACCAAACGCTGCGCGCGCACATGCTCTTCCTGCCGCTCGGTAATGGCGGTTAGTCGTTTGAAAATCGCGATAGTCCCACCAGTTTATACACCGCTCGGAGATATTCGCTGTCTCACGAGTGTTGACATCGCGGAAATGCGGTCCTGAACGGCGTGTTCGATGCGAGATAGTTTCTTAAAGTGTCGTGCGTTTGTGAAATAAGAATTGAATACGTATTATATATATTTTGAGATCGTCTTGGCGGAATGATGGACAATATCGTCTCGACTTGTGCTGGAATGTTGCTGTAAAGCTGCAATGCTTCGATACTTCGCTTTTATTTGACGATATCCGTGAGTAGATTGTTTCCTAGTTATATTTCTTGGATTAATGAATCTTGTATATCGTAATATGTAATGTAATATCATGAAACTTCCAAGCACGTTTAAGGAAATATTGGATAATAAATTCGAATACAGTAGGCTTAGTATGTAAATTAGTGTAGTGTCGATGAACATGCTTAAAGTTGTACGATTAAAAATTTATTTAGGATAAAATTAGCGACTAAAATTCAAGTTGTAAAAATAGTCGTATTCGTGCCGGTATTGAATTCAACATGGCTTCCAACGTGAAGGATTTGTTAATGGCGGGAACTTTCGAAAATTCAAATGTTATATCGATTAATTTTCGCGTTTCTATTAAATATTCAAACAAAAAAATGTCGAGTGCTATTTTATATAATCTGATTTGTAAACTATAATTAAAAAATATTTAGATGTAATTCAGGTTAACGAAAATAAAGGCGCAATTCAGAAGATATACTTACATTTATTAACAAATTCTTGACACATTTAAAATTTGTAAGGTATACATATTTCACAATATAAACAATAGTATACACGATTTTCAAAGCTTAACAAGTAACATGCAAGCATAAAATAAAAATGAAACGATATAAAAATATACATTTAGTTAACTCTAATATTCTGTATAAAGTTAACACGTATAATTAGTAGAAGCAAAATATCTTCGACTACATTTCAAACTGGTAGGAAGATTCCAATAAAATTTCCAATTATTTTGAAGAAAAAACGAAAGCATCCTTGCGTTTACAAGTTAGAATGATAGTAAGTTTTACATCGTTAATATATTGCACATTTTAATCTAGATGCCAAAATTATTATGCATAGGATATTTTATTTTTATTTTTACATAAACAAAAAGATTTTCAATATTTGTTACATCGTAATCGCAAAAGAGGATAAATCAGCTCTGGATGCTTGGCTCGTGTTGTATTGCTTAATAATAATGTATCATAATATTTTGATAAGTGTACGCGAAGGAATCGCTATAATATTAAGATTTGTTTGCAAACAGAACAGGAATTACTAAATTTAGATAAATGCTTTTCGTGTTGAACATGTGAGGTTATATTCGTACAATGAGTGTCTACAAAAATAATTTTCTTCACTACGAGGTAGTTTTAAAGCATGTTCTTTATTCGAAGATTAATTGTACATCATGCCACTATTGTGCCCACGCCAGTAAAAAAATTATATTCTCACCGATCATAATTTATCTTGTTCCGACCTCTATATTTATACTTTTTATCAGGTACAATACAAGGCTGAACAAAATATGATTATGTAATCTTTCTTCTTTTTTTTTTCGATAAAAAGGATATCATTTTACAAGTTACCCCCAACTTCTCCTGTACCTCTATACCGCCATTTTTTGCTTGTTCAATTCATTTACATGAACAAATAACATAGATTTCGTTACAAGTATTACAAAACGTTGTAAATAAGATGTCTTTTAAAAATAAAACAAACACAAACATTGTGCAACAAACATTTACATAGAATGTTAACAAATACACCTTTCGTTCGTATGATATAACGCTATATACATAGGACTGAATAATCTTTCTCAAACGATAGACTGATAAAAGAAAATAAAGGATTAATCGAATATAACAATAAAATTTGAAATCATTCCTCGCATTGATAATTGCAATGATATACATGAAAATAATCCATTGCTTTCTTCTTTTATATCACAAAACATATAGAACACTTAAAAAAAAAAAAGTAGTAATCGTGGTGATAAAAAAGAAAAGTACAACGTCATTTTACGCAATTCCTGGTGCGTAATAAACTTTGGAAACAAATATATAACGGTGACACGCTTTTTAGAATTCTTTCTTCAAAGCGGACCTCAGTAATGCACTGCGCATTGATGTTACAAGTTTTTCAAGTTCTTCAACCTTCATCTTTAATATCCTGTTATCCCGTTCCAGTTCGATCGCTTTTTTCGCCATTTCGGTTTCCTTCGCTTTCTTGTTCATTCGTGACTTTCTTGAAGCTTCGTTGTTCTTTTCTCTGGACTCTCGATAATGCGAAACGAATGGTCGATCCTCTGAATCAGACTCAACGTAACGTTTCCGCGCTGACCTCTCGCGTCGCGCTCGGCTATAAGGTTTCTCTATTTTGTTGTTAACCGATATCCTCGTTCGTTCTGTTCTCCGTGTTGAAACTACGGGTACTTCTGTTGAAGACGAAGTTACCGTCGATGCTGCTGTTCGAGTTTTCCTACACTCCGGGGTGACAGTCTCGTTCTTCTCCGTTTTCACTTTTACACTAGTTTGTGGAATTGTTGTGGATAATTTTGAAGATGACCATGGTTTCGATGCTATTGAAGAATCTGTTGAAACACTACCATCTGGAGAATGCATTTCATCCTGTAAGACAGTGCATAGTATTTTATTCATCGTCAGTTCCACAGATCCTCTTTCTGTATTATTTTCTACATTAATTACACGTATCAACTTACATCGCAAACGTACGATAATAAATCAAATGTATCCGATCCAGTGGTTTCGATTGTCCGTAACACATCCCATGCTTCACGTTGATTCTCGGTGGAGTCGAAAGAGGTTGGACAAGCATCTTTTAAATCGATGTCCTCTATCGGATATCTGGACTGGAATGGTGTGCTAACATCTGTAATACTCTGTTTGTTCCATGAGCTTGTATTTACAGTAGCTGTTGATCCTTTTGATAGCTTTAACCACAAGTTGGATGTGTTTGATTCTGTTGGACTATCTTTTCTTTCGTATTTGCTAGTTACATTTGATGTAGATTGCAAGCTAGGACAACTGTTATTTGAATGTTCGGTTGTCTCAGCAGTGTTCATTTTCAAACTCCACTTTTCTCCGTCTCCTACACTCATCAAATCTTTCAATACCCCCTCTTCTGAAGACAAAACGCTATTACCCTCGTATTTCGTACCTGAAACAGAATTAGAATTGCACAATAAGAAAGGATCATTCTCCGCTTTATGGGCACCTTTGTGGGAGATGGATAAATTTATACTGACCTGATAGTTTAAAAGTAGGTGATTCACCTGTATGAAAATCGCATTGACCCTGGAACGTGTCCATGCACCAACCGCTTAGATCCTGAAAGTTCTCCTCCCATGTGAAGGATGGTGCTTTCTCGTCTTCTTTTGTTACATTCATCTTTGGCTGTGGGAATACCCATGGTTCTTTTAACAATTCCGTTTCCATGGTTGGGGTTAGCAAAGGAACTGTATCCATTTTTGAAGAGTCTTCCTCGGGTGACCACGATCTCACGCCACGAGAAGCAAATGACACACGCGGCTGACGATTGCATGGCTTTGATACCTAGAATTTCATTTCTTTAAAATTTTATCATCATCGCTTAAGTTGATACGAGGTCCTGTCAACATTTAGGAGGACACATACGTTAAACAAGCCTCCTTTCTCAAATGAAATGTTGCTGGCCGTTGGGCGTTCGTAAACAGGAGGGATTTTGGATACCTATGAAAAGATTAATAGTTGCAAGTTTACGATTACACAGGGATGGATTGATTTTAACGAGTTAAAAGGGATATATAGAATAATATCTTTGCGACAAAGTAATTTTACAATCTCTCGATTTTTATGCCAGAAAATTATCATTATTTAAATAAAATATCGAGGAATCAAGTAAAACAGACAGTATATCTTGGTATCAAATTTATAAACACGAAGATAAAGAAATATCAATAATTCCATCTATAAGACACGATTACAAGGTAACAAGAAGACTGTTAATTTATCATGATAGCGGAGTTAATATTTCTCAGGAAAGATAATAGTACAGGTGTCGGAGAGATCATATCAATTGTATCAAACACGATATTAGGACTAATTGTCCACAATCAGTGGGTGGAATTTATTGAAAACATAGTTAAATGTTTATACCAAGTACACCATATTCGGGCAAATCTGTTGACTACAAAAATAAAATATTAACGATCTGAAACATAAAATTAACATGAATATTTTTTTAATATGTTATAATTGCGTGACTCAACGTATACCAGAAGTATGCTTCTAGGATCAACGGAGGCGGAAAATAAAGAATACTTTAGCTATTATCATGGGCATGCCACATGTAACAAATATTCACGTACACATGAAACATATATCTACATGCATCTGTTTTTTTTCTTTTTCTTTCTTTTTCACGAATACTTATCAATTCGCGGGTTGAATATTTTTTGCATCATTATCGAGCGAAACAATGCGATTCGCGAGCAGGTCATAGAGTGTGCGATTCGATAGGCAGGCGTATGCGAATGCGTTGTTGTACCCTCGAACCAATCGCATTTCACACGAACGCAACAGCCAACAGTTTTATTATCGGAGTCGTCTCATTTTTCCCTCCTTATCGAACGGAAAGGCAGACTCGGCCACCGTCGGCGGAACGTACATTTTACGCTGATAATCACTAACCTTGTTACGTAACGAACAGCATCCACGCATGTGACTGAATTTTCGCAAACCGGCTTACGTTACCGCACATCAGATCGTGCAACATCGCGGCCCGCGGCGAATTTTCAGAAAACGCGAACGGAAGCGGCGGAAAGCTGATCGCGTGGCAAACTCGAGGTATACAATGACTCGGAACTTTCTGGAATCTATATTTCGCACGATACCGTGTTATATAGCCGAGTGCTACGTCGTCCGATCGATTCGCACTACTTTGTCGCTGCGGCGTAATTTCGGGCACTGCCACTTTTCATAAACGACAGAATTAACCCGATCTATGGTTATATAACCCGGTTGAACATGACGGTGTAACGAAGGCACAGGTGAAGCACAGCGATATGCGTCGAAATACATCACTCACCCTCTTTGAAACAATCGGTGTTGTTGTACCTTCCACTTGGAACGCGAGAACTGTTTTATATATCGTCGGGTCCAACTTCTTTTCGGAATACGTTCTTAGTTCGTCTGTCCAACGCTGTGGTACGTACTCGAAGCACTATAACGTCCGCACTGCCGCACCTCGACGAACCTTCTCCGCCAAATGCGAGCTGGAACGTCGGTAGTGCGGGATTAACACGTCACTATACAACGCGCCTCTGACTTTGTGCTGGTTGAACAGAATACAAACGAGCACGTCACTTTCGACCAATGGCAGCCCGCCTGAGCACACCGGCGACTAATCGCTGCAGGGGAATGCTGCAATGAGAAAAACTCTGACACGTCATACGAAGATTGAACGGGATCCGTTCCAGTCGATAATCGTATTTTTCCACTTTTCGACACTCGTAACCCACATAGTGGAATAAATTCTCGTTACTTTTTAACGCGTAATGTCATTAGAAGGACTTTCCATTGATACTCGATTGAAAAATTTTCTCCGATACGAGTGCAGGTAAAAAGAGAAAAAAAGTTACTAAATATTCGTGTCACTTTTAGTGACACGGAATTGTAAGGCGAAATAAAAATGTGGACGTTGGAGCAATGATTAATGACACGATTAATTATATAAAAACGAGATGTATATTTACGGAATTTTATTTCGGAATATATCATATTGAAATTGCTGTAATGTTATCGTTGGAGTGCGTCATTTGTTTGCGGAATTGAATCACGGACAAAATGTAGGATAGAGCAGTCTGCCGATGCAGCGTTTAGAATTATCGCTCTATTGTCGTTTCCAACATTACCGACCCAACATAGAATGAGATTGCAATATTAGCAGAAGAATAGAAAACAATTTCACTTACAAAATTTCTTAGGTATAGGGCAGGATAATCTCAAACGAAATGGATTCTATAGTTCTGCAATATTTGTTTATTTATATCGATTTCGAACGTTCTATATCTAATTTTACTCGACGCAACTCGCTGACAGATGGCGCTGGTGGTATGCGTCATGTCCGCACGTGACTGTCGCGTCATGACTAAATTACGAAAATGGATAATATTTGGAACTACGCAGTACCTTATTTCACGTCGATAACTATATTTATTGACGTTATATTCTTTTACATCGATTCGCATGGAAAACGAATACGCCGAGAAACGCATATGCTAACGAGATGCGAAAATAACGCGATCATGATGTAATTTGCCTGAATCTGTCGGTACGATTAGAGAACGTTCTATTTACACCGGAAACTATATTTCGGGATATTCATGCCAAATTTACATCGGAATACTTGGAATCGAAACAATGAACTACTTTATCGACCAAACAGTCAGTTCATCTCCGTCGTTCATCTCCATCCATCTCCTAACCCAACCACAACCGGAACCAAGAATGTTTCCGATGAAATAAAGCAGAATGTAGCAAACTAATCCGTAACCAGCCTCACGCCCGAACCAGAACCGGCCTAACTACGATTCATCATGCATAAATCAGATTCCGCGGATTTCTCGAACCGCGTTAAGGTAACACGATAATCGCCGCAATTATGAAACGATGTAAACAATAAGCGCTTACATCATTCCAGCTACTATTGGACCTGATGAGAAATAATTCCAGGAAAGGTACCATAAATCGCGAAGAACACGTTCGACTCGTGCTATCTTCCTATTACTATCTTCCCATTATCTGTCTAAATTTATTAATCGTGTTTCCATACGGTTTATCCGACGATAGAATCTGCAAACCACGAAACCGAAGACTATTTTATCAGCTCCGATGAATCAGATATCGAGGAGGAAGATAACGACGAGGAGGAGGAGTCGAGCGGAGACGAGCAGAATTTTGGAAACGACCATGATTACGACACTATTTCTCGCTTAAAGAAATTCTACGAGGATCACGCGGAGACCACGCGAAAACACTTACCGACCGGCGCACGTGACGCTCGCGACGCTTGCGACGCTTTCGACTTCGAGGATAAGATGTACAGGGTGATTCCCCTGAGATTCGACAAAAGTGTACTGAAAGAAAAAAGAACGAACTCGAACGGTGAGGCGTCGAGTTCGTCGAAAGGGAGAAGAATAAAAATAGCAAAAAGACGGTACCTTGTCGTAATACATTTTATTAATAAAAAAAACAACCGTTTGTTAAAAGTTTTTACAATACAAGTGGAAAACAGCTTGGTAGGCATGATTCAATGTACATTCTCGATCCATTCTCTCGATCGTTCGATTCTCTATCTCTCTTTCCCTTCCCTTTCTTTTTTCCTTCTTTTTCTTTCCTCTTTTCTTTTCTTTTCTTTTTCTTTTTTTTGATTTTTCCCCCGTTAATCCGCTCGAGTCGCCTACACACAACGTTTTATATTACAGCGAGTGTGATACACGTATATCTATAGTAACAAAATATAAATTCGCTTATATATAAGAGGGAGAAAGAGAGTGGGGGAGGGGAAGTTTGTATTAACATACATGCACACACTTGCTCCTCTCGTTCGCACCACGTTAATCGTAGGAGGCAGACAGAGAGAGAAAGACGTGGGAGAGTTAATCGACAGAAAAAAATGATAGTCCTTAACTAGGCTAGGTGGTATTATAAATTACAAAAAATTACAACGTCACGGTTTAATGTAGTCTTGTCGTCGCGAACGTTTTCTCGATCTCGGTGATCGATGGTACGGGTGCCGAAGCAACGATCCTACTTTTGATCGTCGTTCCAGGACCCGATCGTCTCTCTGGATCAAATCGACCAACGCAACGTCACTTCGTACCGTTATACACGTTAGAACATTCGGGACGTATCGCGAGTTCGATTCGACTTTCCTCCAACGACGAAACCTCGAACACGCCCCACGGGTACAATCCTCGTCTGGGAATAATAAATAAATCGGTCTCGACGATGGGGCGACATCTCCGTCTGTGGTGTGCGTAACAGGGACGTCGTTAATTCTTCTTCCTTCTTCGTGTTCTACCATGGTAGAACGTCGGTTACCCGTCGTGGTCACTGGCCCTCACTATCACTGTCGCTTTTGTCTACGAAGATATTTGAGCATCTCGTTAGGAGTCTCGTCTCTGGTTAGATTCTCCGAAACTGTTAAGTCCTCTTGGGGAACATGAAATATTTTGACTTGACTGTACTTCGAGTGTGTTTAATAAATATATATAATATATAATATATATATTTTTTAAAAATTGGTTTGGAGGATGAGTAAAGGTGGAGGGAATGCGCGGAATATTTTCGCTATAGTGTCATTTCTATAAATACAGTGCCGTGGATGACGTCAAGAGGAACCCGACGACCTATTGCAACTTGACCTTTAGATACAGAAAAGTTATGGTCGTAGGGACCGCCGTATTATCTGGACAATTATGTAACGTACATATATATATATAACGACTCGTGGTAATAGAAGTAAAAATACAGCTCGGCTAAAAATGTCACGGTACTGTTAAGAATGGTCTCATCCGCGAATGGTTTTGCATAGAGTTTTATTGTCGAAATTGGATAGGAGGACGGGTGTTATTCGGAAACGTTACTAACCTTTCTTACCAGGATACGCGTGGCGCTTCAGTCTGTCGTAGAGGTCGTCCTTGGTGCCGTAAATACTGGCGTTCGAACGAGCCAGGCTGTTCATTTTGCCATTGTGCAAGCTCTCTGTAAGGGAAAGGAACAGAAAGGTAGAGAAGTGGCGAGAGCCGTGAAATTTAATGCACGCTCCTTTCATGGAGCGTCCCGTTTTAATGCGCACCTTTCATGTAGGTCTCGTTGTAAAAGTTGGGCATTTCCCAGCCGTCCTCCTCGTCGTCGTAATAGTGAGCGTAGGTACTATGGTGGGAAGGCGCGATGGATTCCGCGTATGGTGTGGGTGCGCCATAATAGAAGTTCACCTGCGAACCGTTTTGGTCGGTCGCTGGGGTCAGCATCTTCTTGGGTTCCTTCTTCCTGGAAGCTCTGTTTCGAAGAAAGATATATTCATTTCACAAGGATTCCTTTATTTTTATAGCTCATAATTGGATTCATAAAAGATTTCAGATTCTTTTGCGAGAAGCGAATATTTACAAACGTTATTTATTTTAATATTTTTTAAAAATCGTTTGGATAGTATATATCGGAGACAAAGAAGAATTGGTAGTGTTTTTCTTTATTTCCGTAGCTCATAATTGGATTAGATCTCCGATTCTTTTGCGAGATGCGAATATTCACGAACGTTATTTATTTTAGTATTTTTCAAAAATCGTTTGGATAGTTTTGGTGTTTGTAATCGGTAGTGTTCTCTAATTTACTGACCTGACGCAGATCATCCACACGAGAAGAACGACGAAGATGATCAGGATAACTCCGCCAGCGATGCCGCCAGTGATGTAGAAGAATTCCGATTTTTCCGTGCATCGTTTCCCGGTGAAGCTTCCACTGCATCTGCAAGATGGTTGCCCTCGCGAGTCTTTGAGACACACTCCTTCGTTGTCGCAGTAGCCCATACAGACATCCGTGCACTCGGTTCCGGTTCCGTTGTACCCTGGTTTGCACTCGCATTTGAAGTCGCTTGTTTCCGGTATCAAAAGGCAGTATGCGTTCGCGTCGCAGTGCATTTCAGCGTCGCTCGTCTCGCACGGGTTCGTGCAATCCGCTTTGCTGGTCTAATTTCGGGAAGAAAGTAGTACAAATTAAATTGTGTTAATACCGTTATTTCGCACCTTAGAATTTAAAAAATTTGTGAAAGTATCATTAAGCCACTAGAATTTATGCGAACAATTGCACCGAAAAATTAATCTAATCAATGACTTAGGCCACTGAAAAATTCTCAAATTTCTCGAATATTAAGATTCAAAGCGTCGTCTATGATATTTAAAATGCGAGATATCGGGGATGAAAGGAAACGAAAGATGCTCCTAAACAGATGATTAAATACTCACCGCGGACATTCCTTTGGTGCTGGTATTAGGAGGACAAGGTATGCAGAAGGTCTGTTGTGGCTCGGACTGATACGTTCCCTTCTTGCACTCCATACACTCGTTGAGTGTTCCATTGAGATAGGTGCCGGGCTCGCACACAGGCAGAGAACACTCCTCGATCGCGGCGGAGCCCATATTTGGCGTGGTCCTGCCGACAGGACAAGGCTGACAGGCAGCTTGGACTCCCTGTGTCCTGTAACTTCCTCTCGGACATGGCTCGCACTTTCCTTCCACGGCCAATTGCTGCCCGGACCCGCATTCGTCCCTGCATTCCTCCCGGGACACGGCTTCGGCCGTTCTCGTTGTTTTTCCCAGACCACACAACAAACAGGAGAAGCTGCCCTCGTTAGGCTGATAGAATCCGTGGCCGCAGCTTCGGCAAAGGCCGGCCACGTCGTCGTAATACTTTCCGGCTGGACAACGTTCCTTGCAATCAGCCGCGCTACGAGCACCTGGGCCCACTGTCACGCTGGGACGTCCAGCTATCACGGGGCAGGAACTGCACTTCAGTTGACCCGACTCGCTTTGGTAGCTTCCGACGGGACACGAGAGACACTGCTTCGTTTCTTCGTCGTAGAACGTTCCCACGGCACAGGGCACTGGAATTCGAGTGAAACTGGCGTTAGGTCTGGGTTCAGGGGTTCTCCACGAGCCATTTCAATATTATCATTAGAAATAGAGACGTTTCCGTAGCTAATTAGGTATTCTGCTCGAATAGAATCGTTCTAACTATAAGGGTAGACGGTATAGATTGATACCGAAAATGGAATATAAGATACAACCGTTTTAAAAATTAGGGTGACTTTTATTTGATAGGAATTTACCTTAATTTAATTTAATTTACTTGGGTAAATTAAATAATAATAAATTCTATTAAACGATTTGCTATAGAAATATCGAGTTCAAGCGTTTTGAAGGGAATTGTGTGGCTATTTCGATATTCTAATTAGGTATATAGCGATGTTTAAGTAAATAGACAGGTGTTCTAATCAACGACGCGATATCTAAGGTAAATTAAAAAATTAAAAAAGGAACTCACCGCAATCGGGTGCCATAACCACTTGGCCCACAGGACAGTCGTAGTCAGATTCCAAAATGAGAGACGCTGGGTCGGGTACGGTGTTAGGCAGGATGTCGTGAACGTCGAACTGATCTTCCTCCAGGATCAATCTCTCCAGCAGCGTTTGAACAGTCGCTCTCTCGTTCGAGTTCGCGTTCAAGATAGGGTCGCTATAAAACACGTGATACAGTCAAGAAATTGCGGGTCGATGGGTGGTCTATTTTAGCGACAGGCAAAAGGAGAGTATGCGCAAGTATGTACAGCCGTTATCTGAAGGCGTAGGCGGGTCAGGCAGTCTTTCCATTGGTTCCTGGCCAATAGCGTCGCTTGTAATCGACACTCATTAATTTATGTACCTACGTATAACGTTTAATATCCAACACATCCTGGAATTCTAATGTATTATTTGACTGAGGCAGAGTGTCTTTGAGGTTTAATGTTCTGTTAATGTCGCGAACCGAAGCTGTTTGGTGTCTGAAATGCTTGGGAAATTCTGTCAGAGAGTTGTAAACGGTCCCTATATTATTTACAGTTTGGTCGAATTTATATTCAGAGAGAACGTTTCTACGTGGATTTGATTAATTAACCGATTTACGAGAAGGAAACGTGAAATGGAATGAACATCTCTTGGAAATGATAATACGAAAGTGATAATTGGCCTGTCGGGAATGTTCGTTGATCAAAATCAGTCAACCCAACAGCTTGGTTTCAAGTCGGTTGTTACACCGTTCGAGTTACGTTGTTATTCTACTATTGACTCGTTGGTCCGTAGTTAAGTGTCCCATTCAGCTAGTCTGTCGTGTGTGAACAGTTAGTAACAACGTGCATACCAGCGTTTACTTCGTACATTGTCGGTTGGAGTCGACTTAACAGTTGTCAGAATCGTGAATATAGCCGTGGCTATGGAAAAATAAGAGCAAGCTGAACATATGAGAAAACGATATTGCAACGACAACTGATTAAAATCGACCATCGCTCGGGTCTCCTTTTCACATGTACATCCGACACGAAGAGAAATGGTTTCTCGTCACCTCAGAGGAGCCAACCTTTGTTACTAGCCTAATTAGTTCGAGTTTAGTAACGTTATGATAGAGATTACGATTATCCTCGTGTACGAGTCATGCATCCGCGGTTTCTCGCGCGAGGTAATGGTAAGAATGGTTCATGTCGAAGGGACCATGTGGCACGGGTTTATTTTTATATCTGGGACGAGAATGGTGAGATGAATGCCGGCTAACACCGAGCCCCGAATGACGAGAACACATGTGTACAATGATACGTTTCGCACGTGGCGTAAATCGATTGCTGTCCTTACTTTATCGCCGGGAACGAGATCTCCACCTCGTAGGTGTCGCTTCCTTGCCGCGCTTGTCTCGTGCTACGATGCAACACAAGTAACAAATGCTCAGTACCAATCATTCTCACATCCTACTGATTATTTTTGGCTGATTTCGAAGCTGTTTCACTACTGTACGTCTATTCGACAACTACGGCTAACTGAATATAACCCCGTTTCGAGAGGGAAGCTTCGACTGTATCAATAGAATTAGCGTCGGATGATGAAACGGTGATGGACACTTACGGTTCCGCGGGTACTACGGCAGAAATTATGTACGTTCCACCGTCCTCTTCGTTCGTTTCCCTGGTGGTTCGCACGCGATGGTCGCATTGGACGTCGATGTGCAGGTCTTTGCATTCCCGAGTTCCTACGAGGGAAACAGCGAGACACGTGGAACATAGCGATCGTCGAGAGTTTGAAATAATTGACAGAACGACGGTCTACCTTCGAAAGAGTACGAGCAGAAGTTCCAGTCTCTGTTCAGAGAGTTCACCGCGTCGCGGACCTTCTTCTTCAGCACTCCTTGGCCAGCTTCGTTGCAGAGCACCGACGTCGGGAAGTTCATCCTGATTCTGAACACGCGCTGAGCTGGTGTTGCGCCTGAGAAAGAACGAGGACAACTTGACAGTGAACTACAGACGAATATAACGAAATAAAAACGTGGAAAAATCAGGCGAGAACTAACTTGTACAAGCTGGGTAAATCAAAGGAAGAGATGGATCATTGGTAGGCCTCCAGAAGCCTTCAGCTCCGCAGGTGTAGAACTTAGGCACTTCCTGAGAGAACCTCAATCCAGAGTTGCAGAAAATCTCGCAGACCTTGAACTGGCCACCAGAGCCCCAGTCTTTGCACTGTTGAGTACCTCCGATTGGATCCGCTAATTCTGGACAGAAGTCGGCTGAAAGAAAAGGTTTTCTTTGTTAGATAAGAATAACCGAATAACAGTCGATGGAACTGAAATTAAATTACCCAGCACGTAGACCTTGAAGTTGCAGCTAGCAGAATTTCCAGCCTGATCATAGGCCACGTAGCTGATGTCGTATATTCCCCACATCAACGTCTGCCCTGACCTGTGTCCATTCTTCTCCTGCACCTTCGCTATACCAACGTTGTCCACGAATCGTGGCTCGTCCCAGCTCACTATAGCAGAGCCGTTCTTCGCGATTACCCAGAGATCTCCCGGACAGTGTTCCACTTTCGGTGGAATCTTGTCGGATTCCAATTGCTGACACTTGCTGCCACCGTAACCAGGTGGACACACTCTTTGACCACAGTGCGAGGGTACCACTCTTTCTACTCCACCGACCGTTTCGTCGTAGCCTGCCCAGGTCAGCACTAGACCTTGGTAGAGGACAGGTTCGGTGCGACAATCGCGAACTTGCTTTTGGATCTCGTTCGTCACGTGCAAGGCTCTGCTCCAGATCTGGACCTTGGTCAGGTGTCCTTGGAAGCCTGCTTCCGTGTACCCTTTGGTGTTCTCGCTTTGCGGTTTACCTAGCACAGCCCAGGCACTGAAACGAATAATCCATGAAATAAATAAGCGAGTTAGGGGTGTAAAGAAGTTTTATAGACAGTTTTTGAGGCGTTCTTACTAGGCAGGTAGAGATCTTCCGCTGCCGTATCCCTCTGTCTTGCTTGCAATCAGACCTTCTGTTATCAGAACTAATTCTCCGCCGTTATCACCGTTCCAAACTACGGCAACGTGATGCCACTGGCCGTCGTTGATCGTCGCGTATTCCCTGAATGGTAGATAAACGTCCTGCAAATCGTGGAACAGCGACACTTGCACGCCGTTGCTGTGAGCTTGGATCATCAGCCTTCGATTCATCGGGACGTGTGGGGAGCTGGAATAGAGACGCGAAAATTATTAATCGTATTGCCAAAAGAAGTCGCCGTATTATTCTAAGCAATTCCCTCCGCCAATAACGATCCTACATTTGCAACGAAAGAACTGCCCAGATAAGGTCATTTACCTGACGGTATAGAGAGTGAAGAAGATTCCAGCTTCGTCTTTCTGAGTGTACTGCACCCACATAGCCACTGTCAAGCTCTTTCTGGCCCCAGTGAAGAACGGAATCACTTGGGCAGCGCTACTGCGTCCTGGATCGCTGAAGTACAAGTCGTAATCCACCTGGATGGCTGTGAGAATATTTTCAATTACGCGTAATCCAAGATTTACCTCTTTCAATCGTTATGAATGAAATAGAAGACACTCACACTTTCTGCAATCGTCACCGGTCAAATTGAAAGGACACTGGCAGAAGAACTTGCCAGTGAGATCGATGCACGTTGCCGATGGCGGACACGAATTTTCTTTGCAGTCGATGATGTCATCCTCGCACGTTTGTCCTGAATAATATTCACTCGATCACACCTGATCTAAGATATGGGTCCTGAAATTTTGTAGTTACCTGTGTATCCTGATGGACATATACAAGTAAACCCAGGACCCTCGTCGATACACGTGGCACCGTTTTTGCAAGCACCAGCTTGGCAGGCATCATACTCGTATTGACATCCGATTCCGGTATAGTCATCGGGACAGGTGCAATTGAGTCCTGACCCAAAGTCCTGACATCGTCCACTGTGCATGCAAGGATTTCCAATGCAACGTTCTGGCGCAGTCTCGCACTGTTTTCCATCCGTTCCTGACGGACACCTGTTCAGAAATATCTCCAAATCATCAAACACGCTCCAAACCTTCGTGACATCGAGCTACGTTATACCAATTTTATACTCACACGCAGAAGTAGTCCATGAACAAGTCGACACAGGCCGCGTCGTTCTGACAGGGATGATTCTGGCACATTCCAACGTCCACTTCGCAATGGACCCCTGTCCAACCATCTGGACACATGCACTTGAACCCTCCAACTTCGTCCCTGCATGTGGCACCGTTTAGACAAGGGCCAGAGGCACAGTCGTCGATGTTGATTTCACACGAAGATCCAGTGTAACCCTCGCGACAGTGACACACGAAAGTGTTGTCCAAATCGACGCAGCGATCGGTTCCCACGGGACTACAAGGATCGCTGAGACACTCGTCCAACTCGGCTTCGCATTGCAGCCCAACGAAGCCTGGTCTACACTTGCAAACGAATCCTTCCAGCTGATCCACGCAGGTTCCTCCGTTCTGACAAGGATCAGAGGCGCAGTCGTCGATGGTGTGCTGACACTGTTTGCCCGTGTATCCTGGCTCGCAGGTGCAGGTGTACCCGTCGACCTGGTCTATGCACTGGCCGTTGTTCCTGCAAGGTTTGGTGGCGCACTCGTTGATGTTCGTTTCGCAGGCTGAACCCGCCCATCCTGGATGGCAGATGCACTCGTGGCTGAACAAGTTGTCCACGCATATCCCGTTCAAGCAAGGATTTCCCGAGCACAGGTCTATCTTCTCGTGGCACCGTTTGCCCGTGAATCCTGGCGGACAGTCGCAGCTGAAGTCGGCTATTAAATCCGTGCAGTTGGCACCTAATAGACAGGGTTTCTCGGCGCAGTCGTCGGTGTTGATCTCGCAACTCTGACCTTCCCAGCCTGGTAGACAATCGCACTTGTATCTGCCTTGTTGAAGGGCCACGCAGGTGGCGCCGTTGTTGCACGGATTGCCACTCGCTGTGCACGGGTTTATCTGTAAAGTTTGATCTTAGCGTTAGAGAAAGGCAGCGGAAGCAAATGTTTATTCGTGTCTAACTTTGAAGCTTAACATTCTGAAAAGTGTGACAAATTTGAGATGTAAAAAGTAGACTCTACCGTGATGTCACAGTCGACTCCAGTGTACCCAGACCGGCAAAGACACGTGTAATTATTGAACCCAGGCTCGTCCTTGCACATAGCCCTCTCGGGGCACGTGTCATTGGAACAATCCGACTTCTCTTCCTGACAATTCACTCCGGAGTACCCGTTGGCACACTGACACCTGTAACCCTGCGGCAGATCTATGCAGGTGGCCCCGTTGTAGCAAGGTTGCGAGGCACATTCGTCTATGTCGATCTCGCAGCGTCTTCCAGAGAACCCGGCTGGACAGAGACACTGAACACCGTGTCCCATGGGCACGCATAAACCTCCGTGTTGGCACACGCTGTCGGTACACTGGACAGGTTTGCACTCTTCTCGTCCGAGTGCACCTGGTCCATCGGTGTACATATTCGTGGGACACTCGACGCAGGTGGTGGCCCCGTGTTGGGGTTGGAAGAAGTCCTTAGGGCATTGGGCGCAGGGTGCCAGTCCTGTGTCGGAGTACATGCCAGGTGAGCATTTAGCTCTGCACCGATCTCGACCTGGCGCAGCTGGCTGATAGGTGAAGGTTCCCGCTGGACAGGTTTGACAGTCTTTGTAACCACCTACTGGCGGTTCTCCTGTGTAGCTGTTCCTGGGACATTCCAGACAGGGTACCAGACCCGTTGGCGAGTACGTGCCATACCCGCAAACAGGTATGCAATCGTCTATGCTCTTGGAACCTTCTTCTCGAGTGTACGTGCCAAACGGACAACGTAAACAGGATCCTTGGCGATCGCTGTTCTGATAGAAGCCTTTAGGACAGGACGTACACTGCTTCTGCTTCTCTCCCGCGAATGTACCAGCTGGGCAGTGCACTGCAAGTGGAATCGGGAAGGGTTAGAAACTGGTTCAACAGGTCTCCATAAGTGTCTGTGATATTTACTCACAGCATCGTGGCACATCGTTTGTGTCCATGTTCAAAACTTCGCCGATGCTACAAGTGAAGCCTCGAGTGATGGACGACTTCAGAGCTCTGAGAGGCGGACACTGGTTCCCGATGGCAGAGACATTTAACAGAGGCTCTATGACAGCACTAGTGGAGGGTACTGACAGATCGAAGATCAGATTCAGAGTGGAACCGCAGAGATCGTACAGCTGAGGCTGACGAATTGCTGGGACGATGACGAGAATGAAGTCCATCTGAAACAGAAACACTCTTCGTTAGAGGCTCTTCTGTCAAACCTGTTAAGACTTCTTCCACGATGGTTACCTTTAAAACATTATCTTCGATTAGATACGGTACTGATCTCACGAATGACACGTTCATGTTAACATTCACTGCAGAGCAGCGTTGCGTCAGGATGTTATTCAGATTCATATAGTATTGGGACATGAGGTCCTGGTACTGTGGCAGACAAGATCTCGAAACAGCCCCATTGGCTCTATAGGTCACTGCTGCGACCACGTGATAATTCGCCTGTTGCGTATCTGTAAAATATAACGCGTGCATTTACATACCAGATTTCGACAAATCTTACGTAATAACCTCGCGTAAAGAAACTGACTTTCCGAGACACAATCTGGAACGACGGAAGTGGGAGACCAGTGTTTAGCAACGTCACAGGTGAACGTCTTCACCGGCGCACCATCGGTGAACCGGAAGCCGTTCTTGCAAGTGGCGATGCATTGCAGACCTTTGTCACCAGGGACGCATTTCAATCCTCCATTGGCCGGTGGTTTCAGCTCCCAGTCGACGCAGGGCGTCGCTTGAACGGACACTTGGAAATGGCAGGACGCTCTGTTCCCGCTGGAATCCGTTGCGTAGACAGTCACGTTTTCAAAGCCTCCGATCGGAATCAGTGCTCGTTCAGGGACGAACGTGATCTTGACTGGTCCAGAGGCGTCGGTAGCGTTGATCCTTCTGCGAGTTTCGTTAAAGTTCACAGAATAACTCTCCTGTTTGTCTATCAACTCTATGACGTAGCTCTGGGGACAGCTGAGTTTCGGTGGCGTCACATCTGCCAACGGGAAGGAAATTAATTTACTTCGTGTAATTTAAACATACGAATTTCATTAATTTACACTAGTGGGCTATTTTCTGAGCGATGCGTCTACGAATGGGCAAGAAATTAATTCATTCGGGTAATTTAAACATACGAATTTCGTTAATTTATCTAGCTAAACAGTGAACCGTTTACTCACCAGGCACGGTTATGTTGATTTCGCAAATGGCAACGTTCCCATCGTAATCGAATGCCACGTACTTCACCACGGTGTCCTCGAACACTCTCAACGGGGTTCTAAAGCTATGAGGTTTCACTTCTAATCGAGCAATGCTTCCGCTGTTGTCAATAGCTGTCGGTTCTGTGAAATTCACGGGTAACAATCCTCCGTCCGTTCCCTTCTGGACAACTATCGGCTGTTGAGGGCAGTTTTGGAACACTGGGGGTTCGTTGTCCACGCAGGGAGAGAATCCATAATCGTAGCCTAGCAGTGGCTCCGCCACTGGTTCCTCGCATCCCATCAGTTCGAATTTCAAGCAAGCGTTGTCCATGTAACTAACAATCCCAAGGATGACGAAGCGAGCTTGCACGTACTTAGGCAAAGTGATCATCGCTAATTCCCCGTAGTTCCCAGGATCCCTCATAGTCAGATTGAAATTCGGGAAGTAGACCACGTAATTCTCGATCTCGGCCTGTTTGTAGAAGAACCTGATCTCCGTTGGCCTCCCAACAACGTCGTTCGTCACCACACCCTTCACCAAAATCGCTTTTACTCTGTAAACCTGGCCTAGATCGACGCTGACGTAAGTGAAGGCCTCTTGCTTGCCGCACCAACCAGTCACCGAGTTCAGACGAACGTTCTTCGCTTCGTAATTCGGTTTTTCCGACGTTGCGTTGATGGCTGAGTCCGGGATGCGACCGGAAGCCAGTCCGAGAGGCTTCACCACCTTGCACTCAGGTTCTCTCACGCAGACGATTGGTCGAGGGTTGATCAGAATGTATCCCGGTCTGCTGCAACCGAATTGCACTTCGGATCCCTGTTCGTAGCTTCTAGCTACTTGGAAGCCATCGCTGGGTCTTCCGGGGTCTTCGCAAACGGGTCCTTCGCATCGGAGGTTCCCAAAGTCCCAGATTCCGTTAGCTTGACACCTGACCACGTTGTCGTGCCGATTCGTCTGGCCGGCTAGCTTGAAGGTGTCTTGACAACCGAAGAAGAAGGAAGACTGGTACTTCGTGTCCAGATATTGCCCGTACTCTGCTCCAGGAGTTGGCAGAGGTTTACCACAGTCTGCTCTTGGACAGGCCGGTTGAAATCCTGATAACCAGTAGTCCGGTAGACCTGGTTGTGGGTCGTAGACACATTGCCGGAAGTCCGAGGTAGCCGTGTTCCTCAAATATCGACCGTTGCTGCCGCATTTCAGCGTGACGTTCTGTTTGAATGGCACCAACACGCTCGTTTCGTCGCTGCGTATCACCGATAATCCCTCGTTCTTGTCGTCTGGCAGCGAAACGCACTTGGCATCTGCGAAAGCATCGTTTACATGGAATATTCATTTATTATTTCTTTATATATTTGTAATTTATGCTCCTAGCGGCAGTTAATTGATCCTTGCCTCAACGAAATCCATGCCAAAAGCGGTGGTATTTACGTTTGGCCCGCATTTGTTTTCACGAGTCTGATTCGTGATACCCAAGTTTGGTTCGCAATTGTTATTACGAGTCAGACTCGTTAAAATACAGCAAAGGGTTAAAATTATATAAAATTATATATCACAGATTTCGACGTACATTGACACTCCGGAGTGGTTCCATTCCAAGCCCCACTGGACGTGCAAACCACAGCCGAGGACCCTGACAACACGTACCCAAAGTTGCACTGGAACCTCACGAGGTCCCCAAAGTGATGCTGTTGCTATAATCAAAATGCGGAATATTTTAAAAAACTGTTCCTTCTAAAGAGTCACCCTATAAACTATATCATTCGAACCTTAGTCGACAGAATCTTCCCATTCTCCGGTGCCAATATAGCTGGACACATGACAGGCACACAGGTCTTGTTCTTCTGATACAGATCACCATCTCTTTCACCAGTTTCGTACTTCTCTATATGGAAACCAGCTGTCCCGTTCCCTTTGTATAACTCGTAGCCAGTGTTGCACATGCAGGCGTAGCTTCCAGGATTATTTATACACTTCTGATGACAACCACCATTATTCGTAGCGCACTCGTTGATGTCCGTGCATTCCAGACGAGTGCAGCCCATGATTTCGAGCTTCATACAGGGTGCTCCAACGTAATCCTGAATCCTGAACCTCACGTAACGCGCTTCGATAGGAACCGGCAGATTTAAGACAGACAGAGTAGGTTCTAGTATCCTGAACTCCACTGGGGTGCCATCGGGATTGGTGTAGTCCCTGAAACTGTCTGTCAGGTCATCGGTGTATTGTATTCGCACTGCCGATGTGTACGCGGTGTTTCCATCCACTCTGGAGACGACCTGAGTACGGAAACCGCGGATGATCGTTGGTGCTTTCATGTCGATCATCACCCAGTTTGTGCCAGGCTCGATATTGTTGCCGCACCATCCGTCGCCGTTGTTCAATCGAACACCCTTTGAAAAATAAAACGTTAACGATCAAAGACAGTTCGTCGTTTAGTTATCTTCAGAATATCTAAATCACGCTCACAGTTTTGGTGTATCCGTTCTCGGAGCTGGAAACAGTGATGGATTCGTCGGGAATTCCGCCGTTGATCAACCCAAGATCGCCTATGGGTCTGCATTCCATGGTTGGGGCGAATCCAGGATTGCATTTGCATGTAAACGCACCCGGATTGTTGATGCACTCCGTAGAAGCCAGGTCGCATTGGCTGGATGCACACTCGTTTATGTCTGCGCAGAAGAGGTTCTGTTATGCGCTTGATCAAAAGGAAATACGCATCTTCTATGTTCATTTTATTAACCAGAAGTTTCGAGCAATCTCACCTTCGCAAGTGGGTACATTATCGAATCTCTGAGTAGGTCCGCACTGTATGATGTTCGATCCGGACAACTTGTAGCCCCTATTACACTGCACTCTGGCTTCGTCGCCGTAAAAGTACTCCCTGGTCATATCCACTACGAAACCGTTCTTGATCGTGGGCAGTAATGGACACTTTGCACCTACACGAGAAGACGGGATTTAGCAAAATGCGTGGACGAACCTTTTTGCAACCGGTTGATCGAACACTCACGGGAACACGTCGGCACTTCGTCTGACCAGGTGCCGTTGCTCATGCAGAGGATCACCGGGTGTCCGCTTCTCACGTAGCCTGGCTCGCATTCGAATCGAACTATCGTCCCGTAACTTCGTCCACCTCCGTTCAGGATGGTTATGTTCGAGTGCGGAGCTTCCGGAAGCGGGGAACACTGGGAGGCTGCAGAACACGTTTGTTAATTCCTTCGTGTTTGGGGTAATTTGGGAATGACGCGACTGATATATCAACACGTTGAATGTTACGCCAGTTTCACAAGGATTGCCCGTGGCGTTACGATGAATTTTCTATTATTCGTAGTTTCAAGTACGGGTGGATAGATGAAAGGAGATTGGATGAACGAGTTCATCTGTGACAGTGCCGAATGTTTAGGATACGAGAGAAAAGCTCGATTAAAGAAAGAAGAATCTGGAATGTTTAGGGTACGTGACAAAGGCACGATTGAAGAAGAGAGCACGAGTAGAAATGATAAGCCAATCAGTATTCGGAAGTCAGTGTTCAAGTATCAGTTGTTAAGAAGAGATTAGCTATTATTTCGATAAAACATTTTCATTATTTAAGGAAGACTTCGTTTCGTTGTCCACCTAACGTTTCTACCCAAAGTTTGGACTCTAGTAATAGTAATTGATCTTTAGATTCTTTATTTCCTTACCCAAAAGTCTCTCGGTTCAAATGCTGCTCGTTTAATAGGTTCATTTAGCCTTTTAAAATTACTCACCTAAGCAAGATGGCTTCTTCTCCCATCGTCCATCGGCCATGCAAGAAATTTTTTCGGTAGGTCTGCCTGATGGAAACGCGAAACCAGCGTAACACTGATAGGTAGCGAGGCCTCGATAGGTAACATTGGAGGATCCGATTGAGAAACCGTTGTCGATCTGTGGCACTGGTCCGCAATACACTTCCTGACACTTGGGAATGTACGTGACCGACCAGTTTCCACTCGGAAGACACTCTGTGGTGATCTTTGCTTTGCCAGTGGCGAACTCCTGGCCAAGTGGACAGGAGAATGTCACTGTTGTCCCGAAAGCCGTGTCTCTGCTGGATGCCAGAGCTCCTTCGCCGGATTGGAGCTGTGGACAGTCTAAGAGGATTTGCAGATTTTAAATATCAGATATCTCCATGTTTTCTAGACTCGGAAATTCTTTAAATATTTAACGGTACCTGCTGAGAACTCAGCTTGCCAACCGGAACTGCTATGGAGAGCATCAGAGGTGAATCTGACTAGCATTTCACCGCTCTCAGCTGTCAAAGTAATCTTCGGCCTGATGTTCGACGTGAAACCGTTTCCGGGATGCAAACGGAGGCCATTAGTATTCGGACCATCGTATATCTACCAGAGAAACATAGTCGTGAGAAAATTTAGACACAGCCAATATGTCTTAACAGATCGTAAACCTCGCGAAAGCTGAGAGCAGAGCAAACAGAGAGAAACGATCGATCACCTGCACGAAATCAGTCTTATGAACGTTGAAGTTGATGAACTTCAAAGATAGAGGTCCCCCTTGAGGATTCTTCACCCTGTACAAGCACTCCTGGTTATTAGGATAATCGTTGAGGCCGAAAGATGGCGACTGCACAGTTCCATTCCTGGCTATAATAGTAGCCTTGCAGCCTTGGGTGTATCTAATGCTGAAACCTCTTCTGGAGTCGCCTAAGCTAGTCTTGAGGTAGAGGTACAAGTTACTTCCTGTTGACATGATTACTGTAGGGTTGTCCTCCGACTTGCCAGTCAGCCTAGCTATCGGTCTGCTCATCGGCGAGTCCCCGTCTCTAATTAGAATGTAATCTCGATTCATCTCGAGATCCAGATCCTCGATCTGCGAAATAAACGCGACGAGAATTAATCGTGCGGCTCGAAATCTTCTCGCGAGTTGCTTTCTTCTTTTTAAGTCACGTACCTCGAGCGACATTATGCGACCAGGTTGAGCCTGGAGGATGTAGAGGCACTCTAATCCACCGGGATAATTCTGAGGATAGCCCGGAGAGGTGAGCACCTGTCCTTGAGGAGTTGCTCGAAGAATTCCACCGCAGGTTTGCGGTTCGGTCTTCCAAGAAGCGCGGAAGCCTTTCCTCTCCACGGATGAATCGGTGCTGAATTTGATGATCATAAAGTTCGAGGCGGACACGAACAGTTTGTTGCTCAACTCCTGTTTCCCGGATAACGTGGCCAGGTTCACGGATTTCTCCTCTGTTCTACCACCGACCAGGATCTGCACTATGTCGAAGCTCTTCTCCGTCTCGAACTCTTGGAACTGAAAAGGAAAGATAATCCACTCGCATTAACCTAATTCCTCTTTGCTCGAATTTTATTTTCTCACGATTCGGTGTTCGAGTTCTTCCAATCTTCTTACAGAAGAATACTTTCTCTTAAATGCTTGATATTTATGTTTATTTGATTTTTATTTATTTTTAATCTCTTTCATCTCTAATTTTCTTTCCCGTGATTTGGTGTTCGAACGTTTCCTCTTACACAAGGATATTTTCTCTTAAATGTTCGATACCGATAATATTTACTAGACTTTTATTTATTTTTAATCTCCTTAATCGTTAATTTTCTTTCCTCTGGTTCGGTGTTCGAATGTTTCCATTTCTCTCGCAGAAAAATACCCTTTTCTTTTTTTAATATCTGATATCGATAGTATCGATTAGCTTCGCTACCTTTTCTCCGTTTTTCCGTGGTATTCGCGCGTTATTTTAAATTAAAAACTCGTTTAGTACAAACGACCCCATCGCTGTGGCCGTAAACAAACGTAACAACGCGGAGTCTCGCGAGGAGCAAAAATAAACCGAGGTGGAAGCTCGCTCGGAGTGAGAATAAAAAAGCAGGAAATTAATAAAACACCTTGTAAAGAAAGGATCTCGTACCTGTAACAGGATATTATGGCCTTGAGGGCCCTCCAAGGTCCACTTGCAGTTACTGAGGGGTGCATATTTGTGCGGGTAATTAGGACTCTCGACGACGTCGCCGCTGCTGGCCATATAGAACTGGCAATTAGCCGGACAGTCAATCTCGTCGGAAAAGTCGCCGCAGTCGTCCTGTTTGTCGCACTTGAACGCCCCGTTCACGCACTTCCCGTTCGAGCAGTGGAAAGAGCCTAGGGAAATTCATCGATCACGTTGAACGCTCGAACGGTCTCGGTTAGAAATAGGATCAGAGCGATTGGTGCAGAGATTTACCAGCTGGACAAGCGTTGGCACGGCACATGAAAGGCAGCAGAGATTCGCACGTGGTCAGCTCCCACGTTTGTCGGTCATCCGTCAGCGCGACGTCCACGCATTCACCTGATTGCGGATTCGGCTGCTTCGACGCCCAGAAACCTGAATACCAACCATGTTCAGGGCCACTGTCCTTCTCGTTCGACGGAATTTCGGCGAAACGCGATGATCCGGTCAGATATTCGGGAAATTGGGAGAATTCGAAGTTGGAAAGGACATCTTTGTTCGTTTGGGCCTTCAGTGAGTGGATTCAAGGGATCTTTTCTGAAATTATAGCTCCTTCGGTCTCTGATTCGTTTGGTAAATTTTTGGAGAATTTTTATTTTTATGGTTAGGCGATACGGTAATCCTCTAAATAAATAGGAGAATTTTTTCCAAATCTCGATTGCTCTGTGCATTCAAAATTTCGCGTTTTATACTCAGTATAGAATGAAAAGAAGACTGGTTTGACATCGGAAATTACGTGTTTGTTCGCGAAGAGCGCCAGGATATTTCGTTAGGCGTGGATGCTTGGGTAAACAGGCGAGGTGAAAGAAATGTTATGCAAATATATAATACACCAGACGGGTAAATTGCAGCTTGCACCGGAGCAGACGTAAAAGCGACGGTATCTGGGCATTGTTGTGGGAAAAGTGTGTCTTCGTGCCGTATACACGGTGCAGTTCCGCGTTTCCGTGACCCCGATGGAAACCGGCCGGTCTGCACGTGTGTTCGATCATTAGAAAAACTGGCAATCCAGTTCACAATTTCGGATCAAGCTATTGTTGCCATCGGGAACGTCGGCTGGCGTCGATCAAACGCTTCTATGGCATCTTTTATCAATCTGATTTTCCTAACTACTCTGTTTCCCCGTAAAAACGATTCAGAAACAGCGACAAAGATTTTCCTATTCCTAGTCTAACATAGTTATCGCGATGAAAATAGGGTTGTCATCAAACGTGTGGCAATTGAATCAAAATTATTCTGAAACCCAGAATTAAAAATCCTCTTCTCTAATTAGGAAATCAAAATAGAACCCTCTTTATACTATCTAGGAAGGTCTCGCAGAAGAATAAATGGAATTGTAATCAAACGTCTGGCAATTCCATCAAAATTACTGTGAGACCTCTTCTCCGATTAAAAAATCAAAAAATTCGTTAATAAAAATTCTAAGAAGACTCTTGAAGTCTTAGAGAAAAGACTGGAAAATCGCATAAGTACACATCCGAGTCAAGAGCCGTTTAAATATCCAAACCCGAGAAAAGCCAAAAATTCGTTAAAATGCGAGCGTCACGGGTCGAAAACTCTGCGTCATAGCGACGAAGAGATCGGTCAAGGACTTGCTGGGCCAAGGAAATAATAGGATTGGGTAACCAGAACCTGGCAACTGGCTTAACCAGCTGAAATTCCCTATCCGAGCCAAAAAAGCGATAAACTCGTTAATAATTCAGCGTCACGCATCGGGGAGCCTGCGATCTTGGCTCCGCTCGACCAATATCCGATCCCGCGGTGGAAAAACTGGGTTTGAGTAATCAAACGCCTGGCAACTGGTTCGGCAAGAACTGTTACAAGACTGGAAGGCCTAAAATACTTATTGGGAAGGGAGAAAAATGGAGGAGTTGGTTAATATCCGCCCGCCATGCGTCACGGAACGTGCGTCGCGTAGTGGCGACGGTGGCGCCAGCGGCGTCGGGGCGAACAGGGCTCGGAGGGGAGAAAAATAGGATTCGGTGGCGAAACCTGTGGGAACCGAAGCGAGACGTGATTTTTACAAACCGGCGTATTGGGAGACGAGCATTCCAGCGGCGGATTCGAGCGTGTTGGTCCGCAAATCGTCGAGGGAGGCCAGGCCGAGCCAGTAACGATCCAAATGCCGGCCGATCATGCTCGCAGACATGTTGTTCTCGCTGTACGACTCCACCACCATCAATTCGCTGCCGTACCTGTAATCCCACGTCAATTCGTCCATCTCTTCCTCCGTTCTAGCGTGTAATAACGCGGCTACGAACACGAGTTCCCTCCCGATTCGCCGTTCCTCCTCTTTCCACTCTCCGTTCTCGCGTTCGCGTATCGAAGGAGAAATTTGCGAATCGGCGAATAAATATTCCCGAGGCGTACCCCTCGGGATATTCGGGAAACGCGGTTGCAATAAACCTTCCGGCTGTGAGAAGCCAGGAGGTTATTGACAATTGATCCACTTACCTCCTGCATAGCTCCGCCGCCTTTTCCCAAGAGTGCCTGATGTTGAAGAATTTGTAACAATGTATGCCTCTCAGTTCCCATCCTGCGGAGAAAGAAAGGCCGTTATGATACTTCTCGTTACACGCCGATTGCTAGTAATCGCGATAGATTCGAATTAATTAGAGGGCCATTCGTCTTGCTTTAAAACTCCATCCACCTGGTCTTCATCGTTTAGCTTTAAATCGGGTACATCGTCGCGCGACGAATAAATACTCCGAAAATCATAAGCGTACGTCATGATTCTAAGATTATCATTGCAACCGTGGTGTAAACGTTGACTCCGGTGTACGTAGATTTAAAGAGTCGCGAATATATCTGTTAAACTCGATGCGCTTTGTGCCGGCGAGGAAAAGAAATCTGTGGGACGCATCTCGAGCCATTACGCTTTGGGTTATCTCGATGTATCAAGATGAGATAAAAACCGTCCCACTGCATCGCGATTATTAAACGTCTTGATGCATCCAGATGAGATAAGAAGCATCCTACTGTGCACTTACGAGTGATAAAAACACCGCGCGCTTTGATCGATGATAAATTCATCGACCTTGCCGATTCTTTGCATAACTCTGCGAATATTTTCTCGTTGACCTAACATAGCTTCTCTGACTCAATTTCCCGGTAACCCGAGTAACCTTCGATCCTATAATCCCGTGATACGACACGACGTATGGAGATGATCCTAGAGCGCGTCTAATATATAGTCACGGTATAGAAACGGCGAAATTGCGATGGTAATTAGATTTGCGAGAGATGGGTGGGAGGGTTGGAGAGGAAGAGGAAGAGAAGAGAAGGTCGAGGCAGTTTGCTGGATCGAAGGGGCGAAGGCCTTAGGTACAGCTTGGTTGCAGGAAACGCGGTTAACCGGTGACCTGTACAGACAGTGACGGACACAACGACCTCGATCGTTTTTAATGCCACTCGGCGTGTGCGAGCAACGAGAGTCAAAGGTAGGTCGCTGGGTAAGCGGGTAACACATTGTAAAAGAGAATCCTCGAGTGAAACGTTTCTCGCGTGCTCGTGTTCTTGACCGTTCGATACTCTAGAGCATCGGCCAGTAGCTGCCGATCTTCTTTAACCTCTTCGGGGTTAATGATTTTTTCAAACTTACGATTATTATAACTGAAAAGCAGATTGATCAGTCGATTTTTCAGCAATGAAAATAATAATAGCGGTTTTTTCTGTTTTATAATCGCTGCTTTGGAATCATGTAATTTAGAAAAATTGGTTCCTGAAGAGATGGTTTGTGGTCGAAAATTTTGAGTTGGATAAGATGTTCTTCCCTTCGCCTTTATTTAATTAATACAGGGTGGTCGTTGGAAGAGTGGATGATTTTGTTTGGAAATATAATTAGTAGATTTTGTGAAAAATAACATTCTTTAAATGAGTATCATTTTCTGGATTTTTAATGGCCATCCTGTAGAAGTACTGGAGAAGTTAAAGCAATGTTTAGGTTAGATGGGGAAGAAGAGGTGGTTTGAAATGTGTGAAACCTACTAAAAATAGAAATTATAATAATATAAATAAGAAAAAGATGGCAAAATTTCTAACCAAGTATCTAAGTATAGCGTTCATAAATGATAATTAAAAATTACACACGGTTGTGTATTTGTCTCGATAAAAGCCGACATTAACGTTGATAAATGTATATATTTTGGATAATTGGAAAAATTTGGAAGGAATCATTGCGATCGACTCCAATGATTTTAGTTTTAATAACAGTGCCTGTGTTCTTATAGCTGCTCGATGTTTTCTCGATACAGTACGCGTTGAACTCACCGAGAAAAACACGATGGCGGCCTTCCTTTCTTTTAAAAGGTCAAACGGCCATGTTTGTACCGTGTATGCGGCTCTCCACGCGCCTATTAGCATTTCTCGATCGAGCCAACGCGTGCGGAATATTTTTCGATGGTATTAACGTTCGTAGCTTATCTCGCAATATGTTAACAAAGCGTTCAGTCACCAACAATGTCTCGAGAAATATCACGAGTCCTTTTATTTCGATTATCTATCATAATCACGTTTAGCAACGCAGATAAAGAATCTTTTGTTAACTCAACATCGAATCCTCGGTTCCACACAAATTTCCTGGTTATTTAACCCGATAATCACCCGAGAATCAAATCTCCATCTTGGTAACTCTGGAAATAATCTCTTAAAACGTAAACTCGATAGTAATTCCTCAAATCCTAATATTACCCTAAACTCGNGTATTAACGTTCGTAGCTTATCTCGCAATATGTTAACAAAGCGTTCAGTCACCAACAATGTCTCGAGAAATATCACGAGTCCTTTTATTTCGATTGTCTATCATAACCACGTTTAGCAACGCAGATAAAGAATCTTTTGTTAACTCAGCGAATTCTAACGCTAACATATAAACAATAATATCAGTGTTTTCACTGAAAGAATACCACGCTAAGGAGCATAACTACATCACAACTCCTATTTTCGAGTATTTCGTACTTTTGGACAGGAATGCGAAAAAGAGTCGATTACACGATAGACGTTGATTTCCATTCCGTTCCGTATTTCCATTCCGGATAAAAAACCCCACGAAATTCGGTTGTCTGCATACGCTAACCGTAAGAACCGAAAACGAGAAATTGGTTGGTCGCGAAGCGTCTAAACCCGAAACTCGAAGCCCTACCTCAACCTGAAATCGAGGACATACCCTACCTCACGGGAGCCCTGTGGAAAAAAGGAGCTAGAACTAGGCCGGAGGCAGGGATGTATCGGCGTCAGCTGCGAGATCTCTATCCGGAGCGTCTATCGATAAGAATGGCGTCGGAATGGGCTGGAAGCGGCGGATGATCGGTCGGCTGCCGGATGCTCCACTTTTTGGAATCCCGTTCGGGCCGCGATGGTGGAAGGGACGGTGACGCGAATCCGTGTATTTTTAGGATCGCTGCCTCGCGACCCGCGTACGATGCCTAAGAAGCGGACGACGAAGAAGAAGAGGAGGAAGCGATGGTAGGGGAAGGACTCACGTTTTAGGAATGCCGTCCCTTCCACCGCGGGCCTACCTGCGGGCCCCTCGGCCCTCGGTATGCCATTATTGTGTAGCAGGTCGAGAATTTTGGGCCAGCTGCCCGTTCCGAGGACGCCACAGGGTTACACTTGCGGCCCATCGGCCGTGCAACACTCTTTGGTCACGCTCCGAGGAGGTGCAACCTCGCGAGCAATTGGATGAGCTGGTTCTTCGTGCTTTTCGGCACAAGCAGGAGTTTCTATGAGGCTTTTCGGCCATTGTTCGCGGCGGAAACCGTGGGTCTTTGAGTTATTGATATTCCGGAGAAACGGGTCTGAAAATTTGAGAAACGAGGGGGAGGATTTCGTCTCGAAGCTATTATGTTTGCGGCGGAAACCGATGCAGGATTTCATCTCGAACCTTTCATGTTTTTCGGGCATTGTTCGCAGCGGAAGCCTAGGGTCTCTGAGTTATTAAAATTTCGGAGAAATGGGTCTGAAAATTTGAGAAACGCGAGGGAGGATTCGATCTCGAAGCTGTCAATTTAGGGTCTCTTATGGATAGTGCTAGGTCCCGTTACTAATTTTATAGTTGACGTGTTCTCGGAAAATGATTTTTCAAATTGTGGCTATTTTAGTGTTCGTTTTTATTACCGGTGTACCTGCTTTGGCTCGTGGTTAGTATACTAGACTGTGCTTTGACTGATTTCTATTATATAATATTTATTTACACCTACTCAGATAAATATCTCACCGTGAACCTCAAAAGAGGCACTAGTGTATGTAACCGTAGTCCAAATGATATAATACAAATAAATGCACGTTATATATGATGATTCATAGGTGAATGTTCATACTTTAAAAAACGAATCTGCAGTAAACAAATCTCCTACCATACTCATTCGCATTGAATGTACGATAGTTGGTTCAAGAAATAAATAAGCGATAGGTCAAGATCGGGGGAATATTTTTACATTCATGAATCACAATTACGGAAAATTCGTGATTCATCTTCCAATCATGCATACTCCAAAGACTATACCACGTGCGAAATAACTCGATGCATAATTCCACCCGTTGAAATACAAATATCCATTTATTCCTAATAAATTATCCCGACGAAATTCAACAAAATTTCTCCAAATTAACTATACACTTTCAGGCACTGCAAAATGTTTCTTCATTTTCAAAGTTTATTCATATCCTGCGTTAAATTTAATTCAACGCGTGGAATCTCGAATCAGGTTGGAATCGTCTCGCAACCTGGAAATAGTAATTCCCGAAGGATAAGGGGGTCTTGGTCTGATGGAATCACGAAGATTCGGCCTTCGTCGAATTTTTTCCCCGCGACGATCGAAAGATCACGAGGCGAATTATTCAGGCCTTGGTGGGTCGAGCTCCCAAGGCCTTCAGGCCGGACCAACGAATTAAAATGAAGTTGTTTTCGATGCTCGACACCGGATTCTTGTTCACGGTAAGATTCGACGCCGGGAAGAGGGTCCGGCTGGATCGAACTTGAAACGTCTCGAACTCACGCGACAGAACACGGTTAACGATCAAGTAGCTTCATACTGGTACGTGCAACCTACTTAATTGCGCTGCCAGTAACGAGGAAAAGTGGAGCAACGTTACGAATGGCCGAACTCTTATCCTCATTGTCCCTCGCGTGATTTATTCCCCGTACGCGTCTCGCTTTCGTATTCCTTTTTTTCTCTCTCTTTTTTCCTCTTTCTTAATACAATTTGAATACAACGACGAGAAGATTCATCTTTCGCTTGAAAGAGTGGAGCGAGAATTGGGACACGGAAGAACGGTTTCGGATCGTCGCGGATAAACACGGAAATATTTGTCGAAAATAACGACTATAAAATTAGAAATTAAATTCCTCTTCATGAATTTAATATAATCAAATATGTCTGAACGTTCTTGATTTCAATTAAATTAATTTTCTACTTAATTAATACAAAACCAGGAACATTAAGATTCTCGGGTGTTTTTAATTACAAATAATTAAAGTTACACGATTCGAGCGTATATCTTTTTATTCATTAGTTCCCTATTACGACAAAAAATAATTTTTCATCCCTGTAGATGTTTCTTTATTCGCAGAATTTCCCTTAGATTTTTATCTCCGATGATAATTTATCGCGTTATCTTTTAAATTACAACGCGTCTAGTCTCATCGACCGTTACGCGTGTAACATAATAATACCAAGAGGAAACCGAGGAAAAATCGCGGGTCCGTTTGCAGAAAGGGGCATCTGTTTACTGAAACGGAAAAAAGAGAAATTCTGGCGAGTTGCTGGACCAAGGCCGCGCGATGCGAATCCGCCTTAAAGCGTTTTAAAGCATGACCTCGGTCCACGCGTTTAGCCGTCTACCTGGCCAGGTATAGGACCACCAGGTGCGACCTTTTCAAGGCAACCGATGGTCCTGCCTTCGGCGCACTGTTACCTGCCTCGGAAACCGTGCCGGGATAGAGAAACATTTCGGAGTTACTCACCGTTCGGACAGGTGAAGACATTCGTGGTAGGAACCTGCAACAAAGAAACGAACATGAATACAGAGCCGCGTTAGAAACGGTTTATGGCGTTGTAACTCAGCCGACCTGACCGGCCATGCCACTTGCGGTTCCACCGTTTCGGTAAAGTGACAGCGATTTCGCGTTGTAAATTTTACAAATCGTTACATCATTTCTATTCACGTTTTCTTGCGTCGGCGGCTTTCGCATGGGCGTGCTCGA
Organism: Euglossa dilemma; assembly: GCA_002201625.1. Classification (NCBI taxonomy): domain Eukaryota; kingdom Metazoa; phylum Arthropoda; class Insecta; order Hymenoptera; family Apidae; genus Euglossa; species Euglossa dilemma. The sequence continues at coordinate 4,451,668 of NIJG01000029.1, forward strand.
AGGTTTGAAATGGTCTGTAGTAACGCGTTTTAATTTTCTAAAATATAGATCCTCTTCTTGTTAAAATTTAATTGAAAATTTTGTCACTCGCATCAATCGTTTTCGAAATTCAAGATAAATTTTTCGTGGTATGTTCCTTAAATTAGGATATACAAAAGCTTCGCCGATTCTATGAAAGTATAAATGGAAGATGGATCAATTATTTTTCAGACTAATTAAGACTCCAATTTAATTTCCGATTTTTTTAAAAATCCAACATCGCGTCTGTAAATAGATTAATAAAAAGGGTTCACAGGGAGGCTCGGGAGGAGAATCGCCGCTTGAAATTCGCACTTCCCACAAGCTTATCGCCTCCGACGAAAGTCGAGCCTGTGTCTGCTATGTAAACCAGGAAATCCGCGGAGAATCGGCTATGATTCACCCCATTCCCACCGATGCTCATTCGATCCGTGCGTCACGCGTAACAGTATCGACGCATCCCCGGCCGCGCAGATTTCACCGGCGCGAAAGAACGTTTCGCACATTCCGAATTGCCGCGATTCCGAGTGACGAAACTCGGAGAACACGATGGAACACAAAGGTGCTGAATCGAAGACGGAAGAAGCGCGGGAAACGCGAGTTACGACGTCGATTGCGTAAACGGACGAAGATGTGTCGCGACGCGGAGGCCACCTCCGGTTCCCACCTTCCGCCATTTTCTTCCCGACTCTTCGTTTTTACCTTCGACCGAGCCGGTCCTGCGTTAACCAGACGAATCTCCGCGGCAAGTGGATCGAGATAGAGCGGCATTGTTATTCCGCGAGAGAAAGTGAACGAGGCCAATCTACCGGAGGATCTTGGTTTTGCGCCCATCTTCACCGGAAAGCGGTACGCAGGTACATGGAACACCACCGCGAGTTCTCGCGAGTTTCCTTCGCGTACCAGAATATCAGTGACATAACGGTGTGCCGCATTCCTCGAGGAGGCGCGATCACAGGCGCGATCAGAGGCACCCGTGAGAGGAGAAACGGAGGCCGATGGAATTCCACGCGGCCAGGCGACGATTACTGCTATCCAGTATGCAACGATCGCTGTTGCAAGTCTCACTGAGAAATTTATTCCATTCGATTTTCACCATCTTATCTTCACGTGTCATTTTTTCTACCGATTGTTCATTTTCAAACACACCGTTGCAAATCGAGAGGATAAAACGGAACGAAATACGCGATAAAAGTAGATCGTCTTTAGATAGCGGATAGAAAAAGATCAGAAATGATTTTGAGAACAGAAACACGTAGAAAATTTATCGGAGTCTCGCTGAGAAACTTATTCCATTCGATTCTCAGAATTTTATCTTCACACGTCACTTTTTCTCCGGATTGTTCATTTCCATACGAATCGTTGTAAATCGAATGGATAAAATGGAAGAAAATACGCGATAAAAGTAGATCGTCTTTAGATATCGGGTAGAAAAGGACCAGAAATGATTGTGGGAACAGAAACACGTCGAAAATGTAGAACGAAGATATTTCCTTGGAAGTCTCTTTTGGGAGAAAATCGAGATCGAAGTAGCTAACGTAAACTTTGATGGAACTAGGATTTTTTCGAGAACGAGGCTCTGAACGAGAAAATTCTGTTCTTCCTTTTCGACTCGGTTTTGCTCGTGGAATCCGCTTGTATCCGATTTTTACCGTTCCACGGCTCGTGTATCGCGGTTGCAAGCCGCGAATCGTTGACCGATCGGTCGAATCCCGGAGAAAACTCAGGGAAGAGGTGTATAATCGGTGAAAAGACGCGAATTCCTTTATGCTTGGCGAACCATGCGCGGCCTTTCTCCGGCTCATTGACACTTCCTATACTAAAAATGTTGCAACTGCGCACGGTTGGTAACATTGTTTGCGCGTCGGATAGGGCACACGCGTGTACACACGGGCTGAAATTCACTTTCACCTCGCGCACGCCGCATCCACGGCCCGAGCAAACCGCCAGGCAGGCAACGCTGACTCCTGCGGGGCCCGACATGCCAATTACTTCATAATCCTCGGTTCAATTTCTCAAGAATTCTAGGCGAGCTGTTATCCCTCTGCCCGGCTATCCCCTGATGCCCTGCTGGCACACCGGTGCCGTTTGCCAGCCGAGAAATCTCGATTGCCCTCGCGTGACGTTCGCGCGTTAGCGTGCCAATGAATAGCCCGCCGATTACGCCTCCAACCTGCCATTTTCGGTCGAATTTTTTCATTCCATCTCCTCTCTATCGGTGTTTGATGTATTCATCGTGGAACATCCCTTATCGAGTTTCAGATTTTAATCGGTGGAACGCGCAGCGTTGAAAGTACCGTTTAATTTTCGTTTGTAGTTCGTAATTACCGTTTAATCTTCTCCTCACAGGGGCGGGGTATCTTTGGAAGATTTCCCCCACGTTAAAAAAAAAATAAAAAATAGGGTTAGGTGATAGTAGATGAGCGAGGATGCAATAAGGGATCTCTAATTACGGTTTAACCCTTTGCATTCGACGATTTTTTCGTTACAGAAAAATAGTAATTCGAACATTCTCTGCCATAAAGCCGAGGATATTTTTAAAACGTATGCAAAGACACGGAATTATTTTTCTTCGGCATTCCACTCATCGTTGTGTAATTCTAAATTCCATGCATCTATTAACACCGATCTTTAGACTCTGATTAAATAGCGACTGAGACTCGCGTCTCGAGTGTAAAGGGTTAATATCGTAATTAAAATATTTATAAGAGCAATTTTTTTAACGAACGTGTGATCGAGGAATTTTTCTCAGTGTGGTATTTTATTCATTTCAACGAGAATTAATAGGAAACACGAACATCTGCGTTAAATTTGAACCCCAGTTAATGCAGGTGTAAGATAAAATATTTAAAAAAAAATGTTGACAAACTTTATACGTAAGGGACCCCGTTTAGGATTTCTAAAAACAGAAGCCTGAGTATCGACGTTCGGCAGCCGCTTATCTACGTCAGCAACGTCGACCTCGAGACCGTTTTGTTTATAGAGGCATAGATCGGGGCTAGGACCTAATGTAAACACGAGTCAGGTGAATTTTCGCGGATGATTCTTTGTCTTTCAAGCCTGAACTTGGCAGTTCCGTGTTATTCTTCGTGGCGTTCGGACGGCATGGCTCGACGTGTGACCGACTTCGCATTTATGGCACGGTCATCGAAATTTACATCGTATAGTGAGTTAATATTATATTATATATTTGATATAGCACTGTTTCATTCTACCTGTGATAGATATAGTAATAGATAGATAGATAGATAATGATAGATATAGTAACCCACAGAAGATTAGTAATCTACATTCGTTTATATCGAATCTCTGTATTGGTATTATTATATAATATTCTAGCGGACATTTAAAATATAATAAACTGTTATTTAACTCTTTGCGGACGAATATCGTAATACACGTGGAAGTTTGTTTTATTTTTTAGAGTGAAAGCTGCTTGGAATATAGCGGAAGATAATTTTAATATCGATGTTGACATATTTCTTAATTCAGAAAATTTCCCTCGATTTGCTGTTTTTAATTATTTAGCGTATACTCGATGTTAACTTCGTTTCTCGTCCGCAAAGGGTTACAAAATTTCGTGACTATTAAACACTTAGATAGACGATTTAAAAAATTAAATCAAGTAAATCAGAGTAGGACACTCGCAAATATCGAACGAAGTTATCGTTACTCGTAGCTATAACAGCGTAGTAAAATGTTAAAAATCTAGGTGAAAAATGTCATAGATCCGGGGGAAAAATCGTGATTCTCGGATTTGCTGTGGATCACTATACTTCACGTAGCGGAATACGTGTGAAAGAGTGTCGGCCACGATGTCATCGAAGTGCTATAGTGGAATAATAATCGAGCGCTCACCTGAGACTCCGTTAGCTGAAGATGGCACAAGAGGACGGCGACCCACACGGCCGCCAATTCTCTTATCAGCATATTCCTGTAACAGAGAAGAAAACAGTCTCGTTTGAACAGGCTATTCATTAACATTAGAAATGAGAGCACGAAGCTGTTTGAACAGTCTACAGGTATAGTGTATAGTATCGAGGACCGTGCTCAGACCTTGACACGTTCGAAATACATACGTAATTACTCCTGACACGACATTGGCATATGAAACAACCTCTTTTCTCGTCAAACATCCTCGAAATCATTATACCTATCCTAAAAATTCGATATTTCTCTGGTTTCGTTAATACGTATAGTTAAAATTGGTTTTTTTTTTTTTTTTGATCACAAAGTTTAGCGAAAAATGTCAGGAGTAATTATCAGATTTCATAAAAATAATTATATCGATCCTCGAAATTCTAAATTTGTCTGATTTTGTTAATACGTTCAGTTAGAGGCCTAATTTGTGCATCTCCCTGTATCTGTATCAGTTTGTGGATTACCAAGTTCATGAAAAAATGTCAGGAACCATAAGAGACGAGTCGGGATAATTACCAGGCACCATTAAAATAATTATGTCAATCTTCAGAATTTTACCTTGGTCTCGTTTCGTTATTACACGTAATTATAATTAGAACTCTAACCTATCCGTCTCTTCCTTCGGATTTCTCTGAATCTTTCTCATTTTTTTCTTTTTTTTTTTTTGATCGCTGGTCTCGTGAAAAGATGTCAGGAACCATAATAAACGACGGGATAATTATCGGATCCCGTCCAAATAATTATGTCAATCTTCGGAATTTTTACTTCGGTCTCGTTATTATACGTTATTATAATTAGAAGTCTAAGCTCTTCGTCATCTTGTCTCTGGATTTTTCTGCACCTTTTTTATTCCTCGGATTACAAAGTTTATAAAAAGACAACGGACGACAGGATAACTATCGGATACCCAGGAAATAATTATATCGATCTACGGAATTTTATCTCGGTCCCGTTTCGCTATCGCGCGTTATCATAATTAGAAGCCTAAACTCTTCGTCTTTTTCTCTGTATCTCCCTAGACCTTTCCCGTTCCCCAGATCTCGAGATTTACAAAGAGATGCCAGGAACCATTACACACGATGGGATAATTAGAGAAAGTGAAACTGACCTGACGATTACACAGACGATTTCTATTAGGGGTCCAGAAGAAAACGCGAAATAAACGTGAAGAACGAGGCCTAAGGTCGAAGTTTGAGTATCCGTGGGTAACTCGAACAGAGGGTTCAACCAGGCTTATCGTGCACTTGCAAAATATGCGGAAGATAAGGTTACTCTATGTATAGGATATACACCGGTTCCCATAAAATTCCTTACGGTTTCTGCGGCTGAATTGTGGCACACAAGTTGCATACCTTGCCGCGTAACCGAGAAGCGTGATAAATCTCCGTGGACACCGAGTTATTACTAAAACGCGTATTCCTATCTTAAAAAATGACACAGCCACGTATGAAACGCGGAAATGTGTTTCTAGAAACCTAATCTACTTCTTACTATTCGTCTCTCCTTCCCGATATCTTCGATCAGATTTCCAGAATAGGCGTAACCCTGAAAACTGTTCCTGTTCTCACGTATTCGAAAACGTATCCTCCGATTCCTTGTACATTATGTATTCAAGAATGTTCGAAAAATTGGTATTAGAAGCGATTTAACATTAGAAATACCCTGTTTTAACTGACCCTATTTAAATAAAATATCGATGCAATTTTTACCAAAAACAGTTACATATTTTCAGCTAACGTGAAAATAAAACGTCGCAACGATTCATTTCGGCTCTCCTCGTAGTTCCAGCGTCAATCAATTTCTTAAACGATTCGCATGCCTAAAAATACCTCGTTTCACCGATTCGAAAGCTCGGAAAAAAAGGTACCAGCGACGAGCGTATCCCGTGTGTTGGGGAAATAAAAGAAGAAAATAACGCTCGTACGATTTATACCTGAGAAATACGCTTTATCGTGGTGTAGAAACCGTAGCTGCCGTCTACCCTCCGTTATGCCTATCGATCTTGCCCGAAAATCGCCGAGGAGCGAGAGGAGGCTGAAAGGAAGAACCGTGGCGAGGATTCGGCAATGAATCAAGCGAGGCAGCAAACGAAGCGCAACAGGAGGCCAACGACTTGGATTTCTCCGATGAATCCGCCTGGTGAGCGGTGCGTTGGTCGCGGCTTGCCACGCATGCGCGGCTCTCCTCGCCGGAGAGTCCGGTGAATCCCCTGGGGAACCGTTATGCCTCTCCGCCGATAATCGAGAGAGTCGCGGAGAGGTGAAGGTGGCGCGTTTGACTCGGCGCGAGTCCAGATTTCCCGCAAGCGTAATCGCGATCTCGGCGTGGCCAGCCTAGACGATACAGACTTCCTGCCGATTGCAGCCTAACGGGTCTTCCGGCCCGGTCGACCGATTAGCGTTGGTCGTTTGCTTCGTTGGTCGAACGCGCCAGCGTGTGTGTGTGCGTGGCTTGTATATACACGGATGCGTTTACGGATATGCAGGTACGCGAAGGTTGCGGGCTAGGTGGATAAATAAAACCGCCGCGTGAATCGGCGATTAGAGGGACGACCTAATTGCACGTTTCGAGAGAGGGAAACCAGGCAGCAGCTGGTTCCTTCGGCGATCATGTACCGTTACACGCCGTGCTGCCATTCCATTGTCCGCCTCCATTTAATTAACTCTTCGGGGACGGAGTTAGAGCTGAAGAGTTCCTTTTTTCCGTTTCCATTGGCTCGAGGTTGTCGGGGTTTCTGTGGCAGGATATTTAAGGCTGGTGTCAGGGATTTTTCCTGCAATTTATTACTATTTGGCGTAGGAATTCTTTCTTTCTTTAATTTGAATTACTTCGAGGTTGCTAGGGTTTATATGGATGGATCTTTGGGACCGATGATTTTAGATCGCGATGTTTTATAATGGATTTTTGTTTTGATTTATTGCCATTTAGTGTAGGAATTCCTTTTTTCCATTTGGATTGCTAAGAGGTTGTCTGGGATTTTTGTCTTAATCTAGTAGATTAAAAGTGTTTATTGGATGCGTTAAAATGCGTTTAATAAAAAGGACGATGTTTGGTATAGTAAATATTGTTTGGCGTGAGTTAATTTGGCGTAGAAGGTATACCTTTTCGTTTCCCATGGAATATTAATGTATTATATATTTAATACGTTAATACACATAGTCTAGTAATTGTTAGCGTGAATTAAAATTCTATATATATCTATTTTCTTATAGGAAAAGGAAGGAATTTTGATAATTAGTTTATTTTGTCGTGAAACGATGGAGGTTGGAAATTAACTAATAATTTCAGCCGAATTAAATTACCGTGTGAAGGTATATGTTTCCGAATGCATTTTTGCGAAAATTATTCTATTTCCTTAGGTTCTGCACTCTAAAATTTTGATCCTTTGCAATTTCGTGTCTCATTATTAGATTCTTCCTAATTTTTATGCATGAAACGTAGCTAAAAATTGGGTAGCAAGCGTCGATTGCAATTTAGACAGCAAAGAGCGAACGTTTATTCATAAAATAAAGTAACAGAAACGTTTTTCCGCGAGTTAATTAGTTCCTTCTCGAAGACTCGCCTAGTTCCCTCTTTTCAGTTTGGGTACAAGTAAGAGTGTTTTTACAGTCTACTTTCCTAATATTCAACGATGCTAAGTACCTCGAAATGAGCGAGGAAGCCTCATTTTTTTCGAGTGGAAGTGTTTTATTACCAAGTCGGGAGGATGAAAGTATTAATGTAGTTGGTAAATAGAAAAGACAGCGACAAGGCTAATTAACATGCTTTCTCGATTTTTTCTGCGTTTCTACTTGGGCGTGTGTACACACGAAGATTCTTAGGTAGGAATTTGAATCGTATTCTTTTATGTCGTGCCACATACTTATTCTTCCTTAAAATACTCGTCACCATTCTCGGAATTTTTAGGATCTATAATTACACGGTCAAACTATTCGAACGAACATTCTTTTATTTTATCAGCAACCAAAGCAATGCCAAATTCGTATTCTCGATGGCATGGGATATTCTGGAAACACAGTTTTCGTACAGCATGGTGTAAAATTGCGACAAGCCTTCTGTAGCACGATTTATATACAGTGCTAATTTAATTGTAATAAAGAATAATAATTTTTATTAAATGTCTACAGTTCATTTAGGCACCTAAATAATTTGTTTCCCTTTAAATAATACTTTGTTTAAAAATCGTCTTTAATCCTATATCTATTGTTTAAGCTAATTGAGAAAAACTGGAACCACTGGTCTTTTTTCCGGAATGATGGATGAATTAGAAAAAGATTCAAAAATAATCCCATATCGCAAACCATAAAAAACCATAAATACTTTCCAAAACAGCTCTAAGTTAAAAACATCTACACACCGTATAGAGAACCAAAAGAATTCCAAAATATTTCTCCAACTCTATCAATCTTACATCTCAAACCTAATCCAATTAAAAAAATCTCTTAAAAAATTTTAGTAGCAATCCTAAGTCATCCAAAACAACAAAGATATGACAATCGCCCAAATTTCGCAGAACCAAAACAAACTTCTAAATGATCTTATGCATATCTCAAACCTAATGAGATTCGCAAAACCTCGATTGCTATATTCCTTCAAAAAATTTTCAAAAGCCAGTAAAGATGTGACGATCACCCAAACCTCGCAGATCGAGGCAAAATTCCCAAATGATCCTCCGTCTCTAATCTCACACCTCGAATCTAATGAAATTCAAGAAAGCTCGATTGCTACATTCCTTAAAAAAATTTCGCAAAAGTGCGAGAATCGGCGGAACTTGAGAGAAGGCGCGAACCATCTGGACGAGTTGCCGGGAGAATCAGAAACCGGGACAGTTTGCAAAGACGCCTGCACGCGAGTATGGTCGCCTGATTACGCGTTTCGTCCGCGCAATCGTGGCGCGGAACAATGGAGCGTTGCATAAAGGCGCGCGCGTCTGCCGGCGATGAACCGCTCGCGGGGAAATAAGAAAGTTTCGCGACCCTGCGGGCGGGTTTCCACGAGCCCGTGGGTGTGTGCGCGCGCTTCCCACGAGCCCGCGCGCCGTTGCGTCATTCGCGGGCCTGCAATTAGCCGCGACCACTCGCGCCAACCTCCATGCGTCTCCGGTGCACGTGCAATCCTCAGCCAACAACCCGGCCAGCTTATGCAACTCCAGTTTCCCGAACCTTTCCGATATCTTTCCCAACTTCCCTTGCTTCCTTTCCATACTAATTATCTGCCTTTCGATATCCACTTCTCTGCGTTTCCTTATTTTCCACACACGAGGATTTTTTCGTCGCAGGTGCAACGATTTTAAGACAGGATCGCGTTGAATATCGAATTTATCGAATAATTTTGATTCGATGTAAGGTTGAGTTAGATTTGGTTTAAATTTCGCCAATTTTCTGAATTTTTTCGGTTTTCTTTACGACCTGTTGCACAAGTTCCGTTGCTTCCTTTCCATACTAATTAGGTAAACGTGGTTCTTTCGTCCCGGATGCACCGATTTTATTACAGGATCCCATTGAAAATCGAATTCACTTTACTTTGAGTTTCTCGAATCTTTTCGATATCTTTCATGGCATGTTTCGCAAGTTTCATTGCTTCCTCTTCATATTAATTATGTAAACGTGGTTCTTTTGCCGCGGATGCACTGATTTTATTACAGGATCTCATTGAAAATCGTATTTATTTCGCATCGCGTTTCTCGAACCTTTTCGATATCTTCCATGACATGTTCCGTTGCTTCATTTGCATACTAATTATCCCTGTTTCGATATCGACTTCTGTCTGCTTGCTCATTTTCCAAACACACGTGATCATTCGTTGGGAAAGTATCGATTTTATAATCGCGAAGGATAGTGTTAAAAATCGAATTTTCTGATTGAATTTACATCTGTACATATGTTTGATTTAATTTAGGATAGCAGTACAGCGTATTATATATTTTAATGATAAATTTAGTTAAATTAATCTTGGGATTGTTATGTAATCTCAATTTGACTCATATCCTAATCCTGACATCGCCGTTTTAATTGCCTGTCAATTGTCAATAAGATCAAGCCAGTTTCGGTTAGATTTGTTTGAGTTTTTGCAAATATAAGCGTAAATAGGCACTGTAGTCGATAAAATATCGAAGTTGGAGTGGTTGCTCGAGGTGAAGAAGGTACACAGTGGCGTAGAAAATGGCGGTTTATAGAGTAGAAAAATAGACGACGCCAGACGCGTATTACAAGTTACCTCAACGCGGTAATTAGAGTATATCAAATTAAGCCTGGCGTTCCTCTTCGCGTTGTTGCTACGGGGCATTTGCGCTTGTTTCAGCACGAAGTCCTCGATTCACAAAGCGGCTCGTTCCATCGACACCTCTGCCAATTTGCATGAAACTCATTAAACTCGGGCGCAAATGGCGACAAAAACCGGCAGTTTGGTCTGCGCGTTTCTTTCATACCGCGGGGCAAAAAGTTCCGTAAACTTGACGCGATATTTTTAACTCGTCTCACATTGTCCGCGAGTTCAAATTACCGTCTGACTATTAAAAGTATCTACACCTACTGATAGAAATACCTATTCCTTACTCCTCTATTAAAATCATTTTCCTGCGACTTGATGACATCCGATTTTTCGCGAATATTACGGATATTCGAGTTAAAAGCTTATCCGATCTTACCTAAAGACTATTCTAAACGAAAAGGAACTGAGAAGCGAAAAAGCTAAGTCAAGAAGACGAAGACACCGAAGCAAAGGAAGGACTGCCGAGATAAAACTGAGTAAACAGGGAAAACCAAATAAGCTAAATAAACCAGATGATTTAATTAGATAAGAAAAAGACGAAGGAAAGCAAGATTACCATGTAGACGAAGAAAAATCCGTGGCAGGTGTCGATCGTTCCGCAAGAGAGGATATTTCGACACGTCCGCAGGAGCTTTCCGGTCGAGCAAAAACGACGAAAAAAATGATTATTAAGAGCAGCCTAAGCTGCGTGTAAAAACCGAGCAGCGACTCCCAGCTGCGATTCGAACCAGCCTTCCACGCGAAACCGCTCCTTCATTCTATAATATTCCCATCAGTCCAATCGCGATTCCGATATCACATTCTCAGCACGTAAAATCTTAAAACTAGCTTCAGATCGGCATCGAATAATTCAGAACCGTGGAACGTACTCAGTCAGGTTCGCGAATGATAAATAACGAAACATTCCGCGTGAGTCCTTGCGTTTCTTCATTCTGTAACATTCTCAGCAATCTAATTGCCAGTCTGATATCACGTTTTAAACCATGTAAAATCTTTTGCCATGAAACTAGCTTCAGATCGGCATCGAATAATTCTAAATCGTGGAACGTAGCTAGATTCGCGAATATAAGTAACGGAATATAATCTATTGGGTTGTTCGGAATGTCATTTCGGTTCTTTTCGTGAAAATGAAACACGATTATTTTAGGGAGACGTTTCACGTGATCATGAACGACAAATTGAACCTCTTAGTAATCTCACGAGTTGTTATTCGGCGGTTTGCATCTAGCAATGCCTTTATTTTGTCTTCGTCGGCTTCAACGGGCGAACGTGGGGCATCTTCAACATCGAAATTCTCGGGACGAAATTTTGCAAACCAATTTTAGCATTGTCGTTCGATCGATACATCTTCTCCATACACATCGCATAATTTTCGCCTTGCTTGAACTGCATTTTTACCTTTTCGATAGTAAAAGAGTAAAACGTGCCGAAAATGCTGCTTTCGACGTTTCACCTTTGATAGGGCACCAAACAAAAACTATCGCAATGAATCGCACAAAATTTTTAACAAACAAGCCTTACTATATCGGCTGTCAAAATATACAATGATTATGCTGCTTAAGTGTGAAATTGGCTGTGAAAAAATACAATTAGATCCTCTGTTGGGAAAAAACGAAATTACTTTTCGAACAACCCAATACAAAAATGCAACAAAAATGCTCAAATTCAGCTAGTATTACCTACTCCATTGTGTAATCTTTGTATTCCTTACGATCGTTGATATCAGTTTACGTTGAAATCTAACCTAGAAAACGGGTTAACGTTTACGTAAACCGATATGAGCGATCGATGACAAAAATTGGCGAAGAAATCCAGAAGAGGCCGATCGAAGAGGAATATCTCGGAAAGGTGATTCGCGATTGGTTAAGCGAACTTGAGGCTGGTTTGATTCGAGTTCCGTGCTAGAAAATCTTTCTCTTATTCTATCCTGATAGCCGTTCATTACGGCGAAACGTCGTTTATCGATTGGACGCCGCTGCGTATCGTATCTGCATCCTGCGGGGAAGCTTATCTCGCCGTGTCCGCGGACACTATGCCGAATAACGGTGCCCACGTAACCAGGAAGTGCTGCTAAAACGGTAATTACGATGATACTGGAAACATACTTTCTAACTGGATCCCTTGCGATATAGTTTTAACAGCTGTTACATCAGCGCGAGCTAGAGGGGATTCGACATGCTGTTCGCATTCGCCACGGCCTCTACGGTACACGGCCGATCCGCCGAACCCGATTACCCCCTTTTCCTTCCATCGATCCCGTAGTTCCGCGAGGATAAGGAGAATGATGGATCCTAATCGCGATTTTCAAGCAAACGGGGAATTACCGGCGTTAAGCGGTAGCCTACGGTGCCATTTTGTCGCACCTGTTAACGCTGCGTTTCTTTCCAACGTTTCTTTCCGATTGCGAAAATCGTGCAAGTGTGAAAAAAAAATTGAGTAATGAAATTTACATTGGAAATAACATTGCAAATAGCATACTTTCTGCTTCATACGTTTTTTGTATACTTTATATAGTAACTATGGTGTTAAATTGTGTAAGAAAAATAAGCAATTGTGTAACGATAATTAATTAGTGACGTATTTGACATCATTTTTTGAGTGTTAGTTTCTATTCTTTATTTATTTCTTGTATATTTCTGGAACAACGTAATAGTTCCTAGATTTTAATCTATGGATCGAAAATTATAGGCAGAAGTTAGGTTGTAAATTTAAGGGATAGTCTCCTGTAATATTTCTGCGATTGCACGATGTGTCTTCGGATTGTCTGAAACGCATAGATGACAGACGAAAGTCGTCGAACTCGACGAGTACGGTTGTCACGGGTCCCGATACCGGTTACCATTGTTCAACGGCCACTTCCGCTGCCATAGATGGACTTTGGCGTCGACTTCCGTCCCTAGACGAAATTGGTAATCGATACCATAGGCTACCCGATTCCAGACACGAATACGCCGACCTTCGTGGCAGGTTTTACGTAACCTCTTACGGATCATGATGGATATTGATGTAAAATCCTAATCGAATAATTCATGGAACGGCGATTAATCTTGCTCGACTCTTTCCTCGATCTCGAGAATTCTTTACTTGGATCTTTTCACTGTTTTAAACTTTACCGTTCTTTTCTACTATTCTTCTAAAATGAAACATTTTTCGAGTGAATTTTTCCTGGTAGGTTTAATTCCTAGTTTCTAGAGATCCCTAGCGCTACTCGTTCTAATAACCCCTAGAAATTCCAACGTAATTCCCAATAATTCTAACGAATCACGACAGTAGTCACAACTCACATGTACAAATTTCAATATGTAATTTTTTTAATTCTTTTTCCCTCCTCTCTCACGTGTTTCCACGTTTCCCTCGCAGCAGAGATTACGATCATTGTTATATAAATAATCGGTTTTCTCGGAGAAGTAATGGAGCAATCACGTGTTTCCTTTCATCGTTGGTTTCACGCGTGCACGGTCCATTTCTCGGCGGGACAGCGAAATTCGCGATCGAAGCGAAGTTGCCGCATTATCGTTAATGCGTATACCGATTAATAGCGGCAAATGCTCGAAGTTGTTAGGAAGTGAATTTAGATACTGGTTGGCACGACGGTGAATGGATCTTAATTTCATTCTCCCACGGGTGAACGAGCAACCGACAAAAGGAAGACATTTGTTCGCTTTCGTTGCGGATATTGGCGAACCTGATCGAAGTGTGTACATCCGCTTACGTATCGATATCGTTGCTCACCACGGATTATATGGTGTGCTGCTCGCTGTAATTCTCGGCAACGTTAGCTTCATAGTCACTTTTGTAACACTTTTTGCAAACTTTCTCTAGCCGAGTTCTATATTTTTTTGCCGGTGAAATAAGTTTGGATTACTCACGTTTAGTTACGTTAGTTTCCAGCAATTGATTTTTATTTCTATTCTCTCTGGATATCGCGGGGATCGAGGTTCGAAATACGATTGGTTCGCGTGACTTTTTGCGAAGTAAAGATCGGCACGAAGACGAAGAAGTTTCGAGGCGTACGCGAATCGGATCAATGCGCGACGCAATGTAATCAGATCGTTAAATTTTAACTATCGCGAAACTTCATTATCCGTGAAGTTAAAAACGCGTGACATGCATCTATGGTTCAATTCGAACCCACTTTCCCGAAGAATTCATTAGAATTTTATGATCCATCTCTTAGACGTCAGCTGCATCTTATTTCAGCGTTAATCACGAACTTCTGTAACCTGGATCGAGGTCCGTAGTCGAACCTAATCTCTATAGTCGAGGGTATAATTTAGTAATTTCAAATTTACAGCTTAGCCAAATCAAAAACGAAAGCTCGAATCCGAACCTAAATCACACACACAACTCACCCAAACCTAACTAAAGTCGAATATAAACATCACAAATCGGTGAATTCAAAGTTAAGTCTGAAAGCAATCCTGACCTAAAACCACATACTCGATTCACAAATTAAAAACTTCAAATCAAACCTAATAAATCAGTGAATTAAGAGTTAAGCTCAAAGGCAATGCTAACCTAAAAGAAATACGTATCTCAGATCGTCCCAACGACCTGAAACTTAGATCGAATTCGAAGCTAAAGTATCGATGCAAGGCCCAAAGAATCCAAGCTGACCTAGTAATCCATTCACAGATCCTTTGAGTCCCACATGGAATCTGCAAGTCACACCATAGAGGGCGACGAATAAGTGGTCGTAATTAATTCGCATAATCGTGAGAGATTATTCTGTTGCAGAGCGTATTAGCGATATGCAAATGGGCGTGCAACGGTCTGCCACTGATCGTTCTTCTTTCGATGAATGGGTCGACGTGGCCCAATTACCTCGCCATAAACGGCTCGCGCGCGTGCGCGTGTCCTTTCGCGGCATATGTGGATCCTCTTCGCGTCAGAGGATGTGATCTAATTTCCGGTCATCATCGATGCGCTCCCGATCGTGTCGTCCGACTTGTTGCGTTCCGCTGCTAACGGGAAAACGCTCGACTGGCATGATTAACAAAAACGCGCCCGCGCGCGCACGTTTAATGATACACGCTGGGGCTAACGTTCGCGCGATTAGAATACCTTCGAGTTTTATCCGGGACTAGCGGAAACTCGCGTCTAAGTGGACCTGCTGTCGGAGTTGTTCCAACCCAGAACGAGTTTTCCTATCTCTCCGATACGATATAGTCTCTTTCCCGTACCTTCTCTTCGTTCTTCCCACCGATTTTGTTTGGGGTCATGTCAGGTTTGTTTTAGGGAGTTTTCAGTTGCTATTTAGCTTTGGAAGCTTTGAAATAAGATGTTACGATATCTCTCCCATTCGTTCCATTCGTTGTTTCGACCGATTTCGTTTAAGGTTAGGTCAGGTTAGGTTTTGAAATAAAATTCTAGACATACCGGGGGTGGAATAGAAAAATTTTAAACAGAAGCGTTACACTTTTATTTAAAATTTATGTCGTGTCTATTTAAATAATTGTACGTTGAATTTATCAAGCTTGATGTCGAATTTATAGGAGAATCGAAGATGTCAGAGTTACGTCAAGAATGAGCGTTACATATTTAAATTTCCCTATCGAAAAATGATTCTTCTCGTAGTTCCTAACTTTTGGAAAATTCAAGCAAGAGACAAACACGCGATAAACTCTCCTCGAAAGATCTTCGATTGCCAAATTAACCGTTGCAAGCAACCTTGCGTTTCATTTATCAAAGGGGCACGTCACTTTCTCGACGCACGAGTCTTGTGTCTTGTGTCAGTGATTCTTCATTCGAGAAATCGACGGAGTAGTGGAAGGAAATTTGCACGTGTCAGCGATCGAAGAAACCGCAAGGGCACAGGTTTTGGCCGTAAGTGCAGGTTTCAGGCTTTCTTGTGGGAATGCCACGGTAAGAGGAAGTCGGAGAGCCGCCTTTGTTGCGAAGGGGCCCTCTGCTTACCCTAACCTCGCTATAGACACGTTGCACACGACGACCGAGCCGTTTTCACCTGCGTGCGTTTAATTTCGCGTTGCCCTTCGCGGCGTATGCGAAGCGAACGCCCGCTCACGCGAACCTTTCTCGTTAAAAGCAATTTCGACCGAAAGAGGAGCCAGTGTAGTTTCCACTTCGATCGAAACTTTCTTTCAGTCCCCGCTTCCTCCGAGATTGACGCGCTGCTGCGGTTTTCTATGGACCCCGAAACATGTCAAACGAATTTCCAAATTCTATATCGGTATTCAGTTCGCGTTTTCATTTGGAAAGAATGAAGTCTTTCTTCCCGGAGGATGTAAGTATTTGGATTTGTGGGAAATGCTCTTGCGTTCGCAAATTGTGAACTATTTTATTTTGGAAATTTGTATATCCTTGGGATAATTAAAAATGCAGTCATGTCAATTTTAATTCTTTGTAAATAATCTTGAAATTCTCGCTCGAGTTCTAAAGGAAGACGAGTTTCAATATTCTTTTTGTAATTCTAACATTTAGTTTTGGACCTCCTACGACATCACTCCAATATCTGTCTCGTGACAATAAAATTCCTTTTCTGAAGTTCATTTCCATAACCTGAAAATTCCTTGTTCAGCACTGTTGCCACAGAATCTATTAATGTCTAAAGAATTCTCGACTTTTAAGCTTCCCTAGTTGTATTTAATATTCATAGCATAATTCATCTAACCGTAAACTCAAAATTCTTCCGATCTCTCAAAGAAATTACTTCAATATTAATTCCATAACACAAACTACTTTTTTTCGACTCTACAAAATTTTCACTTGCCCTGAAAACTACTCACAAATTAAAATTCCTTTATGAAAGCTCTGATCACGGTGCCAGTAATTTCCACGTAATCCTCGAATCTCGAACTCCGCTATATAGGTGTCTTTGCCGCGGAGTCAGAGTCTCGTAACTCTAATTCGCAATGCAAATGCCCGACGTGGATGAAGAAAGAATCGAGCCCAGAATCCAGCGAGCAAACGCACAGCATTCTTCGAGGCTGTTTCGTCATCGAGTCTCTAGAATTGTGCAAGCGCATTCCTAGTTGGTCGGGCTAGCCAGCTCGAAAGCTGACCGGTAAGAACAGCCACAGGTGGATTTCTCGTAGGTCGACACTAGCGACACGTGTTTAATTCAATCCACCCGAAGAATCCCGCGGTTAATCGGATAATTACCATTGGATGGTGGGTAAATAAATCCGTGGCGGATTCCAGTCGGTAATTATCGACCCCGGCAACGTTTCACCGGTTGCTCGATTTTGCTTTTGCTAGACGCACACGCACGTCCACTCCGGCTCTACCGTTAACGCCATTAATATTCAACTCATTAGTCCCGCGTGTACGACCAGCGCGATTATTGTCGTGCTGGTAACGAACGAGGAGCGACGAACCAGCGTGAAGGACAATTCGACGACTTTAAGCCTCGTTCACGTTAGTCCAATCGCTTCCACTCGTTTTCATTCGTTTTCATTCGACCTGTAACCGCATCGCGACGTCGTCGTTAACTTCGAATTATCTTTCTAACTCTTCTTGCTCTTTTCCTGATAACGAGAAGCATTTCCGACCCTGTAAGCGTTGTTTAGATAATGCGAACTTGAAATAAACCGAAGAGCATGGCGTCTGGTATTTTTAAAAGCGAGGTTATCTTTAGAAGACTCGGTAAGGATAGATTAAGTAACTGGAAGAGAAGTTATGTTTAAACGGCCGAGTAAGAGTAAATAAAGCAACGACGAGATTTCTAATTTTTTCGAAGTTGGTATTTCGAGATAGGAAGTTGCGTGGATTAACGGGGATTTTATTCGAATCTTGTTGTTTAAAATTCTCGACTCGCGTGTAATTTTATTTGTTATTAGACTCCGTTTCCCGGAATGTCGACTCGTTCGACGCGGTTTCGGGTTTAATTCGAATTATATTGCGAGGAACTCGAAGCGGTTTGACTTGATTAATGCGGAGAAGGCTTTAGTTGAGATATTCTATGGCAGGCTTAGCCCTAATGAGAGACTTTTTTTTCGGCTTTTCGTTCGAGCAGGATAGGACGGTAAAATTTACCGTTGGTTCGTGGACGTCGAATATGCGCGCACCGCGAGATAAATAAACCACTGTGGGTAATTCAGGGTCGAGGTTCGAAGCGTGTCGCTTTTTATCGCGTAATAAACCGTTTATTCTCGTTTCGAGACTTGCACGCGTTTCTCACGTTCTTCGCGCCAATAATCCGATGATTTATGGTTGATTGCTATTTGTTCTATCAAAGCGTTCTGCTATCGTAAGAGAGGCGAGAAAATTCAGCTTATTTCGCTAAAAGAGTAATCTTTGAAGGTTTTGAATATCCATTAAAATAGGATAGAAGTCGTAAAAAATAAAAAAAATAAAAAATTCGAGTGTTTAGGCTATCATCGAATGATTTGGATAAATAATTAGAATATATCTAACGCTCTGTTTCGCGCTATTAAAATTATTCGATATCAGTTTAATTATGCAGGTGTTGCTATTTGGTTTTGAGGTTAGTTTGCCAAACTTCTGAATCTATGCAATTAAATCAGTTTGCTTGAAACAGACACGATTCCTGACAGAATTCCTAAGAATTCATTTCCACGGTATAAACAGCTAATTAACAGTCTATCAACAGAGTACCGTTCCATTGTAATTTCAACGTGATTGACGTTGCTAATCGAGTCTCAGAAAATCCAAATAACCTAAGTCGGATTATTTCAACAATTTTGATCTATTACTCGAACGCTATTCCGGTCATGGAATGATAATTTCACAGGCATTACTGTACCGAGTTATCATAACCTGTATCTATCTCCAGCAACCTAACCTATACAAGCAATCCGAAACAATTTCATCTAAATTGTTCGCACTATCACATCCTGATACTTAGTCTATTTCATTATCGGAAATTTGGCGTTTTGAATGCGTTTCGATTCGCTGATCGACAATGTCGATAAAATAATGGAATTCTTGGATTTCTCGTTGGTATTAATGGACCACGTGGCCTGAAACGCAGAGATTTACTTGTCGGTTGTTGAAAAGACGAGAAGACACGTTGTAAACGTATATAAGAGGAACGCCTAGGCAAATGCCAGGCATATTATACAGGGTGTGCCTGTGTTGAATCGCGATGCGGTCTGACCGCATTGCAATATTATCTCGCGATGGTATTTCGTAACTCTGACTTTTGAGTTTCCGTTTCCACCGCGGTTCGAGCGAAACTTTTCCCTTTGAATACCTGTTTCGCTCTATAATCTCGTCAAGTGCCTCTTAACGAAGGTACAGGCTGATTTAATTTCCTTCGAACAAGTGTTCCCAGATTTTATAATTGCACGTTATCTCGACCAGAATTCACTCTGTTTCTCCGAGGTTTATCAGCATCAAACTTCCCCCGTTGTTATATTTTGCTTTATTTTCTCCTTCCGATCTTCCTTTTTCATTACCGCGGATTCTATCCTGATCCTCCACGTTTAAATATTATTTTTATCTCGAGTTTTAACAAGGAAATTACTCTCTGAATGCATAATTTCGCGGAATTATCGTAAAAAGTCTAGTAAATCCTCTATGCACGCATAATCACCACTATTCTATCGATTATACTAAACATTCTCATTTCCAATTATTTCCGTAGAATTCTCGAAAAGCCCCAATCCTAAATATAAAATAATAAAATAACAAAATAACTTTTTAATAACTTAAAAATCTCTGGATCCTTTTATCGATCAACTTTCATCCTGCTAACCCAAAAGAAGGCTCCGCGAGATTGCAGTCTCCTAAATATAAAATAAAATAATTTTTTAATAACTTTGAAATCTCTGGATCCTTTTATCGATCAACTTTCATCCTGCTAATCCAAAAGAATGCTTCGCGAGGTTGCAAAGTTATGGTTGGCCTAGCAGCACAGGTTCTGTTCGGAAGGCAATTAATTTCGTCGATTTCTTGCCGATCGACCGGGATACTCGAAATACACGACACATATGCAGCTTTCTAGTGTGCCACTGACACTACTCGCGAATTTACGATACTGCACTGAAGGTACGGTGCAGTTAGGCTTGATAGATAGTCCGAATAGCGCTACGGTAGCACACAGGGCGTGGTCATAGTTGCATGATTCCGTTCAACGGATATATCCACGTTCCATCGGGCTTCAGTATGTTTTGGGATCGTCTGCAATTGTTGCGACTGGAAAATTGCACTAATCACGTGGCGAGATCTGTTGCGAATTTTAATCTTCTCTCTTGCCGGTGTGTATAGCCGAATGGATTTGATCCTTCCATCGTGGGATGATTGAAAATTCCATCTACTCTATTGTGTGCTGGTATGCTTGTACTGTTGCTCGAAGGATGGTAAGGTGACCTTGAAATTTCCTCAAGTTGACCTTCGAGTCCGAGGAAAATTATCGTTAAAGTATCCTGGTTCTCTTGTAGGTTGTATTTAGTATTTTTTTAAATTATGCACTTCTTTTTCAGAAAAGTAATTGCTATATTGAAAATGTAGGTTAGAAAGGTGCCCATGTAAATTATTATTAAATTACATTCTGTATCTTGGTGTACAGATCGTTTTTAATATTTTTTAAAGTAGTAGGGATATTTTATCTGTCATTTATATACTTCTTTTAAACAAAAATAATTGCTATATTAACAATATAGGTTAGGCAGATTCCTATATATAGGTTGTTGTTTATTTTTTCTCCAAAAACCTACTTTTATTAAAATAGTATCTTTTAAGGTGCAATTATACTTAGAAATTTAATATTATTATTCAATACCACCAGTTCATGTTACTAATTCATTAATATTCAGATATTTACGTAAACTCTAAATACCAAGTTACAGTAATAATAATATTTTACTGGGTAAATTAGATATTACTCTCTAAACAAATTTACCACTCAAGTCGCCCGTTATATCCCATTTTATGCATGATTTCACGTTGAAAAATAGTTCAACCGTAGTTAAACACTCGGAACCGTGAAATGTCAATAACAGAATGTGTTCTTTTTTCAATATTTCATCTTCCGCCGTCTCTTTGAGTCCTAGATTCACCGGTTTCGCGGTTAAACGGGCGAAAAATGAAGGATGGCCAGAAGAAATCGTCATTGAACACGACGAAACGTTGCCCCGGAACACGATTCGAAATTTGTTACGCGATCGGAATGTCTTAGGACGATGGTACTTGCCGGGGTACCATAACGGTACCCTAACCAAGTTACGCCTCGGTTCGCGTGAATTTGTTGTTAAGTCACGATCCACACGGCATAGGCTGAATTTTGTCGCGTTCTAGTTAGATGCGATTATATCTTTTTCCATCGCGCTGGTTGCTGACTCGAGTGGGAAGACGAAGCCACTATTACAGATTTCAAATGTCCAGATGGGATTTTGATAATCGGGAACGGTACGTCGTTGCTCTGGGTTCGAACCAGGTCGAAACGCTCGATATAATTTTCCTGTTGCTCTCTGAGTTAGGTGTATCGACGAATTATGACGGTGGTAGGTCGATTGGAAGAAACGAAGTTATCGTGCTACTTCTCCGGTAATTACTTTGTCTACTGTTAAAGGTAAAAACGAAGATTGGTTATTTCATCGACTCTTTGCTGTGCGAAATATTCTTCTCTCCCCGAATAAAATAATTTTGAATCTTGTGTTACATCAGGAAAGGCAGAAAAATTTAGCTGATACGATTCATCGTAGATTTATAAATACACTAGTGTACAAGTTTAGAAATAAACGAATAACTTTTGTTTTATATAGCAGGGAATAATACGCATTTCAGTTTATGCAAAACTAGGAAACGCAAAATTTATATTCGAGGACCTACTGTACTATAAAATAGTTCAGAAAAATTTTAAATTCTTCTTACAAGATTTTCTCTTATAGATTTTTATATCTTTTCTGCAGAAACCAGAATAAAATCCCAAATTTGAAGAAAATATAAAATATAGTCGCAATTTTGAATCAAATGACACCATTCCATAAACACTTCGTAAACTTTTACGTTCTTTTACTCTTCATTCTTTCCCCAAAATTACCTACAACCACCTCGAACGAATAATCCTAGGTTCGAATAATTAATACTAAAATCAGAAAATCCGACTCTTCCTAGCTAGTTATCGATCATCGAAACAACGATCTTCAACCGTAATTACTTCAACGGATAATTCTTCCGACTCTTCCCCAACTCTTCGATTTCACGTTACTCGCGATCAGTCCCAGTCTACCTAGTCCCTGAAGAGGAAGTCCCAGATAAATTTCGTCGGTAGAAAGAAAAGGGGTCGGTGTCAAACGGTCGAAGGAAATCTTAAGAAATAGCGATCTCCAACCATAATTACCTCAAAGGATAATTCTCCCAACGAATCTCTTTTTAAACTCTTGAATTTCACGTTACTCGCGATCAGTCCCAGTCTACCTAGTCCTCGAAGAGGAAGTCCCAGAGAAATTTCACCGGTAGAAAGAGGTCGGTGTGAAACGGTGGAAGGAAACCGTAAGAAATAGGCTATAGAGATTCTAAGGCACACCTAACCAGAGGTTCTAAGGTCCACCCACGCGTTGCTCGCCTTACCTGGCCAGCCTATCGGCCTAACCTAAAAGCCGCATAATCCGAACTTTCTTGTTACCGCGCTCGCATAATGGCAGCACAGGCCCGACCTAAAGGAAAGCAGAACCAGTCGTACCGGGCCACTGGATTCCGAAGCAATTTATACGTCGCGTACAGGCGTTTTCACTTGTCCACCATTATTATTTAGATCTCTGCTGGACAAGGGACTAGCGACCCCGAGGCTTCGTACTCGTCTACAGGATGGTTCGTGCAAGCTGTTGCTGGTCGAGCGAGCAGATGCTAGGGTTCTTAGGGTACACGAAATTTTTCGGGCTTCCTAAAGGTTCTTAAAGATGTCAGTTTAGTTTTGCTGTCCGTCTTGTGGCAGTTCGAGGATTCAAACGCAAAACTCGAGTCTGTTTTGGATTTGAAAGTTATTAACGAAATAATTGGGAGATTCACGAGTAATTTCGAAAATGAGTTTGTAGCGATTTTTGTATCCCCAATATGGGAAATTAATATTTCGAATATTTTTATGCGTAAGATCTCATTTCTATTTTTGGCTCGCCTTCTCTTCCCAGTCCCTCTCGAATTATCCGAGAATTTAATACTCCAGGAAATTTAAATCGGTGTTCAATTCAGATCCAGTTTCAAATGACTCGCGACGGAAAAGGAGGTGTAATTAATTCTCGAGTTCGGAGAATCCTGTGAAATAGACACGACGCGTAAAAAATGGAGGAACATAACTCGCCGATCTTTCATCATGTTCTCCTTTCATTAACCCTTTAACGACGAGCCAGGAACACGACACGTGGCCTTATTTCTTTACACTTCGATCAGAGGCGTGTAGACCCATCATCGTGATCGCGCTTTATCACACCGTGTATATTCCACACCGCTTTATTCAACGCTTCGTTCGCGATTATATTAACCATAATCCCGCTGACTTCGAACCCCTCGACTTTCGATTCCTCGAGTCGTTAGAGCGACTAAGAGCTAATTTATTATCCACCAGCGTAGGTTTTTATTACGCTGGCGAAAAGAGCAATGGGAATGATTCGAGCAACAAGGATGAAAACGGCGAAACGATTTAAATAATCTTTTCTATGCCGGGTACCACAGATTTTTCCCCTCTCCAAGCTTTTATTAAGCGAATTACAGGCGATTTTCTTAATTTTTACGAGCAGCTGCGCTGTTAGATGGGCGATTCACGTGGTCAAAGAACGCAGAACGCCACCGGCACTCTCGGATTTCGACGTTCGAGGAACAAGCTTTCTCTTCCATCAATTCAGCTCCGCCATTCTTGCGCGACTTCTAGCCCGTGAATTTTACACCGAATGTTTTACGTCTCAATGACGGAACCGGTAGTTCCTGCTAAGCACGAAAGTGCTGGCTACATTGTTCCCCGTGTTCCTAGGAAATTCGCGCGGAAGATTTGGTTTTCGCGTCCGGAGAAATTGCAACATATGGTTGCAAAGGTTTTCAGATGAATTGGACGGAACATTGGTAGATAAATTTGAAAAAAATTAGGAGGACGATCTCGATGATTTGGAAACGTAATATAAGCTTCGTATTTATTAAATCGGTTAAAATTAGCTATTCCCAAGTTTTTTGTTACATTTTTACGGTTATTTTTCGTGAAATTGGTATTCATTTGTGGAATGCGAGTGCAATTGTGCGTAACCGTATATTTTTATGGCGTTTCTCTAGTTATTACTGTTTTTGTAGTTCGTATTTAGGTTCAGATTACTGTTAAGTTAATAATAATGGCGGATATTATAATAGAATATTGGACAATAATGAGTTTCTAGTAGCTTGGAAATGTAATAAAAATTCTAAAATGGTTTTAGCCCGCTATGTTTTCTAGCAACCAATATTTTTGAATCGAGTGGTACACCGGTTAGTAACGACATTATTAATCTGCGAAAAATTACTTACAAAATATAATTTTGCAAGTATTTCAAAATGAAAGATTTGAATTCTGTAAATTTCATTCCTGTATAAAAGAGAATTTTTCCACACAAGATTTATCTTAAATACCAATTTTTAATTTCGATAGTATAAAAAGGAAGAAAAAATATCCTCCAATCATCTTCCTCGTCATTATCCCAGTTACTCTACAATTAATTACCGTTTCCCCGGTCTAGAGAAGATTAACATTTCTCGATGAACCGATTGCAGACTAGAATCGACAAAGAACGTTCGAATTTTACAAATTCACCATTAAAGCCAAGATCCAGTTTATTCAACTGTTTTCCGCGATGGTCACCAACGGATCGTAAACTTTCTTCCTCCGTTTCCATCTCTGTACGGTTATCTAGAAGAATCCCTGCGATTTTGTAATTATAATTCGTTATAAAATTCCTGCTCCGCGAAAGTCTCGGAATAAAGATCTTAGATCTCTCGATACTGTGGCGCAACCGAGGCGAAAACGAGAAACGTAGCATCACGGCAGATTTAATCTGCGAGTCCGAGGCTTCCGTTTCCACATTTTACCTAGCGCACGTCGATGTTTGCGACAGCTCACTGGGCAGAACGAAAATCACGCAGGTTCTACGCTGAAAGAAGTCGAAGAGAAGCGTGTACCGTTCGGGATCGCGCGCTCGACCGTTCGAAATAGAAGAAAATGAAACGCCGCGAGATATTTCGCCGCTCCTATCCTTCCCTCCGGCCATTAATTAACCAGCGAAACACCATAACCTCCATTTTTCTTCTCCGATACCTCCGGATCGCCTTCGAAAGCCGACACGTCGCTTCGGAGATCCCAAGTTTCTTCGACTTTCCTCGCGGGAGAGACTCTTAGGTTAGAAAGTGGCCATCGGGAGATTCTCCGCGAATTTTCATCCGAGAATTCCTCAAACCGAGCTTCCTGGTTTGCGAGAAACTCGCGTCGATTTTTCAATCGAACATTCCACTGCGATTATCTTTCCCGCGACTCGGAAACGTGGCCCGGAATTTTCAATCTAGCCCAGAAATAGGGAAAATATCCGAGAAGCGACATGGAAGTTTCCATAAAGTCGTGTTAATTTGAATTTTAACCTATGGCAAAGTGACGGCCCTGATACAACGATAATCTCGATGGACACGATCCTGGACACCTGAAAGAAGACATCGAACCGTGCAGTCCAGCTAATCGTCCGATCTACCCGGCATCATAGACACCTTCCTGCTGGTTCTTCCTCTAACGTCCGTCAGAACGAACCATATTGTAGGCGATCGAGCCTCGGCTCGTTAGAAACCGTTGACCATTAGCGTCCCTCTAACTCGCTCGAGTGTGTATCTTGCCAGAAACTCGCGATCTCCTAATCGTGGTTAAACCCACGAACTCGGCAAAGACCAATTGCCGTCTAGTAAACCCGACGGAAGTGTCAACTTTGGACGCTGCGTGGCCGTTGGAACCGCGGCAAAAAAAGCGACGCGAACTGTCACGGCGCCGTGTTAAAACTTACTTTGTTTGTTGCTCTCCTACGTTCCACGCCGCGATCTCTGTCCTGGGTACATGTACACGGCACAGAAGGTCTCAGTCGCGAGTCGAGGACAATTCACTGCACAAAACCGAGCCTGTACAGGCTGAAACGACGAGAGCAGAAACGGTTTCCTCTCTGGCACAAGCGGGACCGTGTAATACTCGGTGGAAACGCGATCACAGGGGTGACGACGAGGAGAACGAGAGACGAAACGACTGTGGCGTACGCTCGGTCCTCGGGGTGAGAAGTCGCGGGCAGAGAGAACGAGAAAAAAAAAACTAGGAAAAATGGTGAAACGAGATGCGAAGAACGGAATGGATTCAGGGTCACGGAGCTCCTTCCCTCCGGCCCACCGGTTCGAGACTGAGGAACCCGGTTCTCTCTCTCTCCAGGTGAACGGCGCGAGCTGGCCGAGTAAGAGGCTTCTCTCCTCGAGAAGACACGCCGATAGGCCCGCCGCTGAAACGGAGAGAGAGGAAAGGAAGCAGACGTGAACGTAGGCGAGCTGGCAAGGTGGAGGAGAAGCAGACTCGGCTTGACTCGTGGCGTCAACGGAGACGGCCGAGCTCGCCTGACTCCTTGTTTGTTTATCGCCGATGCAATTCCGCAGGGTTGCGTCTCCGCTGCGTTTCCATGCGTTTCGCCTAGCCAACAATCGCCAGAGGACGCGAGAGGGTTCGATCGGTGTCTTTTGACGCTTTCGCGGCGTTCCCAGGTCAGAGTGCAGGTGTCATCGGGTAATCGAAGGAAAAATCGGTTTGTTTATCGGCGATGCAATTCCGCAGGGTTGCGTTTCCTTGCATTTCGCCTAGCGAACAATCAACAGAACGCGAGAGGACGTTAGAGGGAATCACTGGTGTCCTTTGACGCTTCTGCGTCGTTCCCAGATCGGAGTAGAGGTGTCATCGGGGGATCGAAGGGAAAATCGGTTTGTTTATCGCCGATGCAATTCCACAGAGAGCGTCTCTGATGCGTTGTAATGGGTTTCCATGTATTTCGCCTAGCAAACAATCGACAGGACGCGAGAGGGGTTCACCGGTGTTCTTTGACGCTCCTGCGTCGTTCCCAGATCGGAGTGGAGGTGTCATCGGGTGATCGAAGGGAAAATCGGTTTGGCAGAAGATGCTTGGCAACGATGAATCGCGTTTCTGAAAGGGACGGCAGATCAAAGCACTAAGTTTTTGTCTCTTCTTCTCGTGGTTTTCTAGTCAGCTGCTGTTTAATCTTCGAGGTTCGTCGTTTAGCTCCTCTTGATTGTCCTTTTTATCTGCTTTCTAAGCCGTTCTTCAATCGAAGTTAATCCAGTCACTGCCAGGAAAATTTAAAGCATTTTTCTTTCAGCGTCGAAATTTTATTTTTAAGGAATTTCAAAATAATACTTAGTTTCAGATACGGTGCTAAAGTATCTTATTGAGTTATTATCTCGCAGTTCGCAGTGAATGGGTTAAAGGACACTCTCATTTCCAGAAACAGTGATTTTAGAGAATTCTAGAACATATAGAACATCGAATGAATAATAGTTGGCACGTAGAATTCTTCGATTTCAGTAGCTCGGACAGCGTTATTTTATCTTAAATTTAATGTATTAATTAATTTCGTTTATCCTTGAAATATTATTGGCTAACTTCAGGAACTGGGGCAGTGTGTGATACTAATTGAAAAGGAAACTTAATTAATTCCAGAATTCTATATTACAAATGTATTGAAGAAGCGTGGCTTAAATAAGAAGCACGAGAAATCTTAACAGGACTATTAGAAAAGTATCTGAGACTTCTGGTTATCTGTTTACTCGTCTTTCTGGTTCTCGAATAGAATTTAACTCTACGTATCTACGGTTCACACGATCGCTTGAAAACAGGAGTGATCACAGCGTGGATTAACAATTTGAAATTTCGCGCGGTTGTCTATAATCAATAATTCATCCGTAGCGAGAGGAGATTCGGTTGCTCCGCCGGAGACATGGACGCTCGCGCAAGAAAGGTCGTCCAGCGAGTTCGACGTGTGGTCGCGTGACTGACATTCTCACTGTCACGTCTAACACAACCGCCGATGTTGGTAAAAAAATTCAGAGGAAAATGAATCTGTTCTCTTCGTTATCCGTCTGTTTTATTATAAGCCGATGCGCAAAAAACTCGACGAGTCCCTCTTAATTATACTTTCTCGCTCGATCGTTAGGCATCACTGACCTTTTCAACCTTTGTATCAATTTATCTTAACCTGTAATCGAACAGCTACCTTTCTGTTATAATAATACACGCGCTATATTTATCATTTATTACACACCGAGCGCGACAGCTTGCGAACGAGATGTATAATTTTCAATAGTAATTGCAGTTTTTTCAGAGTTCGGTGTAAATAGGATAATTTGACGCGGTATGATCTACTTAGATTCACCGGTTGATATTCGAAGATTTAAGAAAGTTGTTCGTACAATAACATTAAAGTTGGATCGCGTGTCTGGATCCTCGGTCTAGGTCCCTAATCGAGGATAGAACGTGGATTACGCAACAAGAAACGAGTCACAGCACCACCTAGAATGTCATTAGGTCTCAAAAGAGTTAGGCTAGCATAGCTAGTTCCATAGAAACACTCTAATAATTATCTTCTCGTTGCACCTCGCGCATAGATATCTTATCGCGGAATCACTGTTCGCATCAACTGCTAATCTATCCAAATATCTTTTCATTACCTAGCTACACTCTGGATCATTTGCTACTTCCACGAGCTGCGGAATTCTTATTCGTGATAAATAGCAGTTTATCGAAACGAATATGGTTATCCTGACTCAGTCATTTTTAAAAGATTCTTCAAATCTAGTTAGATGTCATAGTGCCAATGTCTATCGTTCTTCGATGCCTATATGTCCTTAATATAGGATCCTGTCATAGGATTATCGTTTAAACGCTAATCTTCCTAAATGAATATCAATTGTCCTGACTCAGTCTCTTTTAAAAAATCCTGCAAATCTAGATGTCACTGTATCAGAATTGATCTTTCCGCGATACCTCAATTTAAAATCTCATCATACAACCGCATAAATCGGAACCTCTCCAAACGAATATCTGTTATTCATTCTAATCCTATCTTAGACTAAGTCCTCGTTGAAAAGCTCAGGAATGCTAGATATAATATCATACAACCACCACCTAAATAGGAATCTATCCAAGCGAATATCAGTTATTCGCTCTAATCCTATCTGAGACTGAGTTCCCGTTGAAAAACGCAGGAATGCTAGATATCATACGACCACCTAAATAGGAACCTATCCAGACGAATATCGGTTATTTACTCTAATAAAAACTGCGGAATGCTAGAGTCGCTGCGTGAGTACCTATCACTCCTGGATCCTCGGACTCGTAGGATCTCGGTGTATCTGCTCTAGCAGCTCTGTACGTTCCACCACGCTGGTATTCGGCACGATCGTGACAGGACAAATGTCGCGGACACGTGGTTTTCCATGGTACGGTTCCGCTGCGGAGGAATCGCGATCGTGGTTGCACGTAGCCTCGGACGACGTCATAAACAGCCGGAGGCGAGAGGCTCGTGCGCAACTTTAACCCGGCCGATTAATTTCTGGCCTAACAGGATACCTCTAGCCGGCCGCTTGAAATACTGAGATTGCGAGATATACACGTAGTATCCGCCAGGACTAATTGCATAACGGGCAGGCCATTTTTGAGCCGCCGATAAACGACGCGGCGGAACACATACACGGAGAGAGATCGTTGCACGAGAGACTTCGGATCTGGCAGACTTCAGGATCTAGGAATCGAGATTTAGAACGCGTTCTGACGTTTCCATGATCTTGAAATATCGAGCTAGCCATCTTTTTCATTGATAAATTACATGGGGAATATAGTTTCGTGTTTGTGTGTGTGTACATAGTGGATCGCGAAAGTATTCTAACGACATACTTATTTCAAGGATGACAAATTCTGATTTTAATGCAAGCACTCGTGTATGTAAACCAAAACGAATTACACGCGAATCGGTTTTTCAATTTGCATGTGTTACGTGGGTGAAATCGTTATTCAAAGTCACAGTCCTACCTCTGTTTCTTTGTTAACTTTAATTAAAATTCGAATTTTTGGATCAGAGAATTCTTTTGAAATATGGGTACACCATTGAATATAAACCCTTTAGTTATTTTCAATCGTTAAATTCCTTTTTCCTTGCATTTCATGCAAGAAATTTTTAATTTTAATTTTACAATGTACAACGAAGTTCAACGCGACGATTATATCTTTGTAAAATAATATTGTAATTAAAGTTTGATAAATATCGAACTCGATTTCGTAATTACGATGTAAGCGTGGTGCAGGCTTATTCTCACGGTGAATCTATCATGTGCCCAACGGCTTGAACGGGAACCTACATCTGTGTAAGAGGTTCTCAGAGAGGAGCCAGTGTAGGCACTTAACCCTTACGTTTAGAAGGTCGCCTGTTGTCCCAGTTAGGTTGTTACCGTTGTATTTTAGGTGGACGAATGCGTGGAACGTTATGGCGAGATTATGGTGCGGATCGACCGGCTTAATTGAGATCGAGGTGAACTGGTTGAACGGGGTCATTTGCGGAATTGCTAGCGTGGATATTATTTTTGGCCAGCCTGTTCGTCGAGATTTGTCTGGAAATGGGAAGTATCGGAGATTTCTTTACGAAAACTAAAAATCCACGAGGAGTACTGAAATTAAATCGCGCCATTTTTAATACGTCCTTGTATCCAATCGCTGCGGCAGTTAATGACGATCAACTGACACCGTGAACTGGTCTCGGAAATTATATTCATAAGTATAGCCTGAAAGTATCATGTACCATAATCTATGTAGATTTTCTGAAATTACAATCCTCCGATGACTTTACGTCCGCTTATTTTTCCTCTAGAGCGATCATTGTTTAAGTATAAATACATCCTCTCAAGGATTCCTAAAAGATTTACATCAATGTCGAATTCATTATCAATAATTTATTCTGTATATAGAAGACCTAAGATTCGAATCTACTAACCCTCGCAAAAATTTCTTATCGACTAGTAAATGAAAATTAATAATTAATCCAGAAGCATTCCCTGACTCATCAAAATGCTTCAAAATTATCAGGAGCACCATTGTTTCTCTAACCTACATTTCAAAAGCACTTTAAAATATTTTTAAAAATTACAAATATCCCCACTACGCTAAGTTTGGGATGTTTTTGTTTTAAATACTAAAAAATTTCGTCTCAAGAAATGCAAACAGACCCATGATCGTCCACCATCCCTTATTCGTCCTGCTCGTGCCGCTAGTTAGCAACCATGACATTCCTCGACGAGATCGTTCTCTGACAGCGTACATCAGTGATTTAAACGTTCGCGAGTTGTATTAGAATCGATCTCTGGATCGCGATGGAAGTCTCGCAATGCCGGACACTCGCGCGACAGAATGGCGAACGCGGCAACCAGCGCCCCGTTACCGTTTTATCGGGTCTGTTGCACTCCGGAGGCGTTCAACCCGGCAGCTCGTTGCGCGCACGCGAATCACCGTGTCCTGGCTGTTTATAAATAAAACGGAACCATCGTTCTTAGGCTGCCTAGCAGGCCAGAAAAATCCGACTGCAGCAAATTGGCCGGCCGGTGTCATGGCTCTTCGCCTCGCGAGGATCCTCGTTTTCACTTTGCATCCTTTCCTTCGAAAACATCCACCAATTCCGCGCGATCAATCAATCCTCTTGCTAATTAATCCACTAGCGATCGGGTTTCCTTGCTTGACGCCTGACGAGTCGCTCGGCTGAGATTATTTAACACAAGAGGTAGGAAGTAGAGTAACGATTTGCGAATTTTTATTTATTTTTCGTCTTTTCAGTTGTGTATATGTGAGCATTCATATTAAAAATAGGACAAAGAGTTTTAGAGTAATAAATTTGTTCTCGCAATACTTTGTGTGCAGCGAATTGATATTTTGTAAATTAATTTTCCGACAGTAGGTGTGGTTATGAGTTCAGTATCGTGTATCTGCTGAAAAGAGGAATTTTAAATACCTGCAGAGTTATTTATTTTCCAATTTTGCTCAGTGCGAAGGAAACCAAATAGCAAATTATATACTATCAATATCCATATAGTAACTTCAGTAGAATAAATAGAGTTTAGACTCTGGACCAGTACCTTTAATCATCTGCACAATGTGAAAAAACAAAAACACTTCTGACTTTCGAAAATGTAAATTTAATTTCATAGATGTAACGAATTAAATCTTTCAACCGCGAGGAATGACTGAAGAGGCTTCAAAATTCGCAAGAAGAGAATTACTCAGAGCTGAAATTACAATTGCCAGCTGGACAAAGGGAAACCGCGACAGCAGTCTATCAGGATTTTCATTTTCCCTGAATCGTGTGTTTCTTGCCAGTTAAAAACCCGGCCGGTCTCGCACCGGTGCTCCCGTTCGACGACCAAAGGCTCTCGAACGTACGTCGATTACGCACTTTCCCAACTTTCTTCCAGCGACATTAACAGCGCAGCTGCGAATCCCAACCCGAACTGGTCCCGCAGAGGCAGAACGAGACCTTGCGAGGAATTCCCCCCCCCCCCC
>NIJG01000029.1:4484428-4526661 GCA_002201625.1 Euglossa dilemma
CCCCCCCGAGCAATTTCTACGGTGACCACGAGGGGAGTCAGCGGATAATCATCCGTGAACGATTTCATCGCTGTTCGTGACCCAAGTTCCTCTTCAGACAGACTTGACAGGGCTGAAACGCGGTTTTGTCATCCCTGGATATTAACCCTTTCGCGAGCAAGCGTTTTAAGATAGTTTTAAGACAATTCTCCGTAACTCACTAGCGCCACCACGGTCCATATCTCCGATACATGTAATATAAATATCGTATTTCGATTATTTTTTAATTTTATCTCGTCGTTCTTCGTGACCTAAATTCCTTCAGACAGATCTGATAGGGCTGAAACTTTCGTCACTCCTAGATATTAACCCCTTTAGGAGGAAGCGTTTTAAGGTAGTTTTAGGACGATTCTCCATAACTCATTAGCGCCACCATGATCCATATCTCTGACAGACGTAATATAAATATCGCATTTCGATTATTTTCTAATTTTACCAATATATCTTCGAATTTTCTTCTCCCTATGTGTGTCATATTAATGATCCCTTAACTCTTCAAACATGATCTTCAATATCTTCCCACACGATTAGTATTTTGCATCATATAGGTTTCATGAATAAATCAGAATTGGATTAAATTTTTATGTACTTCTCAAATATATCTGTTTCGCGAATTACAATTAATTAACAATATTTTTATCTATTTAGATATAGTAGATAGTAGTCTATATATACATTATAGGCTTGGAATTATTAAGATTCGTTTCTGAGCATAGGTGCTCGGCAGCCACTCGGATCACGTCATCGTTCCGCGTATAATTCTACAAGATTCAAGGCGAATTCGTGAGATTCGTGACGACCTTGGGACCCTGTCGTCGTTGGGACACGGAGTCGAACGTTGATCGCGTCATCTGGCGGGATAAGGATTAAAGAAAAACCCGTGACTCGTGTCTTCTGCTATTCTTCGAGGCCTGGGCGTCATCGAGAAGACATCCGGCGAGAAATGAACGACGAGAGATCATCTTTGATCCGATGAAAGATTCGTCTTTGTTGCTCCGGCTCGCGAAAGAGTTGTTCGATGATCATTTCTATTGTTTTAACGTCTTATCTAGTTAGACGCGAGTTAAACTGCTAATCACACGCGAAACCCGATGAAAAAAGGTATAGAAATTTGTTGCGGAGCTATCCTTTCAGTGAAAGAACTTTAACGGTAATTTACTCGGGAAATAATTTATCTGTTACGCGGTAATGGATGATATTCGACTCGGTTTAACGAGATGTCGGGTTTTTTTGAATAAGATGTAATTGAGCATTGATCACGTGTACATAACACGTGAAGCGAAAATGGATAGGAACTGTTAATTTATTTGTAATTAATATTGCAAGCGAATTTATTCGTTAGGTGTTAATCCTTAGTAATATTTTATGTAACGAGATATGGAGATTTTTGTTGGTAAGGTGTTACATAATTACAGAAGAAATCGAATTCCGTGATTTTACCTTACTTCTTTCTTTCTCTCTTTTTTTTTCTTTTTGGAAAATAAATTATTTGTTTCAGAATCGGCGGAAGAAGTTGATTTCCGTTGTTAATAACCGTATTAACGAGATCACGGGACTGATTACGCAGACAGAACACGTGAAGTGAAAATGTGCAAGAATGAACTATAATCGTAAAATTATTCCTTTGATACAAGGACTGATAATTTACTAATAATTAATATAAAAGAGAAATTTACCCGTTACTTGCTAATGGACAGCAGCATTCGGCTTAACGAGATATTGTGTTTTGGTTATTAAGGTGTTAATAAGGGAAGAAATCGGAGTCTATGATTCTACCTCGTTTTTTCTTCCTTTTTCAAAAAAACGATAAATTACTTTCTTCGGGATCTATGGAAGGAATTCGTTTTTATTAATATGAGACTAATTATCCACGCGCGATTAGCCGTGTGCAAAATACACACACATATATGATTAAATTATTTAAAAAATAATTTAATCTAATAACAGATAGTAATCGATTTAACGCGATATCGAGTCTTTCGTGGACGAAGCGTCAATAAGGAAAGAAATTGAAGTTAACTTCAGATTATCGTGCCGATTGATTCTATTTCGTTTTCCTTATCTTTTTATCCTACGATTTCGGATGAGAAGTTTCATTCCATTATCAGAATGAAAAGAAATTGGAATTAAAATGGTATTTAATATCGATTAATTATATCTCAAATTTTTCAGAAATTCTCTTCTCTCCATAAAATTCAGAGGATTCGAAATTTGAGTAGATTTTGCAAACATTTTCCCTTCATTTCCACCTTTCTCATCGCAATTTAAATTAAGGAGAAATTTCCGGTGAAAATAATTTATCTACGATATTATTCTCTATACTATCTACTATATATCGTCGATTAAATACTGCGATATACCGTTTTGTTACGTACTAATATATACCGTTGTTTACGTACTATTACAAGCGATCGTTTATCAGAGAAATAGTATCCCGAACCAGAACAGAATGGCCATAACGATTCGTCGATATCTCCAGTTGCGATGCATTGTTGGAAATTGTATAACAGCGTTCAGCATGATTAGAATATCTTCTTTCTCTAAAATTCAAAGGGTTCAAAATTTACATAGACTTTGCAAACTTTTTCTCTTAATTTCCATCCTTCCCATCGCAATTTAAATTAGCGAGAAATTTCCTGTGAAAATAATTTATCTGCGATACCATTCTCTATACAATCTATTATACATCGTCGATTAAATACTGCGATATACAGTTTTATATTTATTTACGTACTATTACACGCGATCGTTTATCAGAAAAGTAGTATTCCGAGCAAGAACAGAGTGGCCATAACGATTCGTCGATCTCTCCGGCTGCGATGCATTGTTGGAAATTGTATGACAGCGTTCAGCATGATTAGAATGTTCGATAGCGAGCGGGATAGAATTTGTTCGGAGGAAAAACTGCTCGAGAAACTTGCCGCCGCGGTATGCCTATGGTAATTGGAAAGAGCTGTTTACCTTCCCCGCGATTTCTGTTCGAACAAATCTCGTTACACTTTCTAAATCATCGAACGTTGTGCTTGGCCACGCGTCGGCCGATTTGAATGGATTACGAATCCGGCCGGGCATTATCCAATAACACCTGTGAGTAAATACCACGCTCGAGACACTTAGAAAGTGTTACAGTTTATCATATTTAATCGATTTCGCGTGAAGGAACGCGGGTAATCCGATTTTCCGTCGCCAAGGTGGAAAGTCATTAGAAAGTAGAGTTACGTTTCAAATCGCAATCATCGGAGTACCTAGATATCGCCAGATAGCTTTATTTCGATAAATAAAATCGTTACGTAAACAATCGCCGCGTTGATTAGTTGTCTGGAGCAGGGAAAGGCTCGAGCAATTTTGTTGAATTATTTTTCTCGATGTCGGATTATTGTTAAGAATTTTTGTCTCGTTCGAAGTATAGGAATCGCGAAATTTATTATATCGTTTGTAATTTTTCTTGTCTTCTTTTATTTGAAAAACGAAATATTTAAAGGCATGTAGAAAATAGGTGAATTTTAATTTTCAAGTGAAGAATTCTATGCTTCGTAATAAATTGTTACTATTTTTTCGATTTTTGTGTAGACTTTGATTACTGTTAATTGAACCCGAATCGTCTTATGATTAATTGAAACTTGGATCAGTCGAATTATTTTACGGTTTTTAATATTACTGCATTCTTTAGTTTTATAGCGTGTTTTTGTAGTAATCTTTCCCCAGAATGGAATTTTAAATAATATTTAAGATAATTCCAGTAGGGAGATATAAAACTTCCTGTTTCCAGCTAAAGAAACTCCATTAGTCTTTTCTCCAATTCCCAAACCCATTCTTCCCATTGTTACATAAATTCCAATTACGTTTCATTATCCAAATTCCACTCAGGTTTATTATAGCCCGTGAAAGGTACCACGCCATATCGAATATGTCTAAAGAATTTTACAAAGAATTTCCTAGAAACTTACTCCTACCATCAATCATAGGAATAGTCATTCTCAAAAACAAAAAATCGTTTTCCGAATTCGCGTATAACCTTCACCTAGCAAATTAACAGACAATCTTTTACCTCCAAAAATTTCAAATCGATCTAAATCCATTACAATCGTAGAATCATCGATAAAATCCACCATTCGTACCAAAATTTAAAAAATTTCACCGAGGCCTACAGACCTCGTGAAAAATTTCCGAAAAATCTCGTTCCTTCGTTTCTTCGCTAAATCATCTATCGACAGACGAACCTTTCATCCAATGATCGCTGAATGACCGATTCGAAGTGAAGGATCAGAGGGACGGTGGGAAGTGGAAAAGCTTTACGCTTTTTTTGCCGAACATCATCCGGCTCGCCTATTCACAACGCTGGCTTTTCTTCCTAGTAATTGTCTTTCATTACGAAGCATTAATAATTCATCACCGCTGGCTGGTGTATTAGGCGCGGCCAGAAGTCTTAACGAGTCGCGATCAGCCATTTTTTCGGGACGTTGACCCCTGGCAAGGGACTCTTTGCTTCCGATTCGCCATAGAATTCTATCCTCGAACGACATGGCGCACCATAATCGTTCGTTGGCAGCTCCCTTTTCGCCCGGCCTATCTTTATCCCCGGGTATTATCGGCCGAGCATAGCCTGCTTTCAAATTCCGAGCTCTTCTCCGCGATAAATCAACCACCGTTCGAAGATTTAATTGGCCGCTCTGCAGATGGAATCGTGAGGTGCACACACAGCGCGCGGGAACCGCGGTGGAAATTAATTTTAAACACCGTGATTATGCAGAGGAATGTTGTATCATAGTCTAGGAGAGCTTGGAAAATCAGTGAACACGGTATTACAGTTTCCGTTTAAACGCAAGGAGCAAGTAGCTCACGGCGAAAACACCGTTTTCCGGAAATACCGTGGTGGTCCACGCCAGGCTCACGTCTCTTTGGTCCACTTCCTTTCGTGTTTGCTCAGCTGTGATCCAGGCGACGCACCAATTAGATACAATGAGCCCGTTTCTACGCGTTCCTCGCTGTTATTAAAATCTCCCGGACTTCTTGCAGCCCTTTTTCCAATTATCCCGTGTCATCTGCCGGTGGGAAATCACTTTGGGATTGCTTTCTGATGGTCTCCTCGCTAAATAAAGGATTCCTCGAGTCACTGGTGCGTGCATGGTGGATTAGGATAGACATTAGACAGCGAGTTAATCCACCGGACGACTAAACGGCTCGGAGTAAATTAAATCCTCTGTTAGTCCGTTTCGAGTTTTCTTTTCTATGTGTCGTGTGTCTATTTTTCGAGATATTAATCCCTTTCATAGAAATCGGATCTAAACGAAGAGAACCGAGTTAAATTTGAGAAATAAAGGATAAAGATAAAGGATTGGATGGATTAACGGTTTGCGTTTTGATGAATCTCTATTAAACATTATTTTTAAGTCTAGTGGTCCCGATTTAAATTTTACGAGGCAATCGTGCGAAAATAAATTTGCTGACCACAACTTTTCGATTTTAAGGGATTTTCAAACGTATTGGGATCACCGATCGATCAGTTGTAAAAATTCCCGGAGCGAGTCAGGTTCCCAATTTTAATTATAAAGACAAAAATGGCATAAGCGTGACCACAAGCTCTCGTGGAATCGGTGAATCCCCTGTGGAATTCCAGCGGAGTTTCACCTGGTAACCAGAAATTAGCACCTCCTGCATCTGTTCGTCGGTGCAAAAATCGTTAATCGATCGAAATTAGAGAGATCTCGGTGAAGAAAAAAACCGTTGAAGCATAGTCATCAGTCAGCTCGTGGCTCAAACGATCCGGAGCACCTGGAAAGGGTTGGTCCGGAGAATTCCACCGGCGAACGTGCGTCTACTTCATAGGAAATGTTGGCTACGTAGTAACCTAACTCGGCGAGATTATGGCAAAAACGTCGCACGAGAACAGGCATTAGCAAATCCGCGGCGCGGACGAACGAGCCTCGCGAAGACTAATCGCGCGTTCCCTTAACGAATCTGCTTCCGATCGCTCGATCATGCTAGCATTTATGTCTGCCCATGGACGAATTTTGTGTTCATTCCCTCGGGAAAGCTTTTGGATGGAATGGAGATGATTGGTTAATTGGCGACGACTGCAATTAGTCAATCTTCTTTAACGAATCGTTTCGTAATCAGCGAGAAATACGATCGCTGTGCTCGTTAATTGCAGCCTGGCCGGGTTTATCTGTCTAAATCTGCGAGATCGTTATAACACCGGGCATTTGAAACTCGCTCGCACCGAAGGTGGATAAAAGTTTCAATTATCAAACCTGTGCTGCGTTAAGTTTCCCCCTTAATTAAGTTCCGCAATCTAGATTAGGTGTCAGAAGTGTACCATCGGCTGCTAATTGCCCGGTATTCGGCGAATTACCACTCTGTCTGCGTCGAATAAATGATAGCATTCGGGGAGAGATCGTTGTCTCATGGTAAACACGCTTTATCACTGGTGATACGCGGATTGTTACGTTTGTTTAATTAAGTTTCCCGGCTCGCGAAATTTTACGAGAACGTCTAAACGTCGGAAGAGCGCTTCCAGTTTCTCTTAATTATCGAAGGAATCGCCAGTCAGTCTGCTTCAAACAGGGATAGTTACACGAAAATGGAGATAAGGACACCTCGAATTTGCTCGAGTTGAAGATAACGGATAGATTATTAAATATGTTTCAGCGTGTTCTCTTATTTGTTTATCTGCTTGCAGGTTCTCCTAATTACCAACATCAAACGAATCACCGTTCTGTTTATCTCTTCATGGATAAACTTCAGGCTCGAGATACGGTCCTAACAATGACTTCAATTTGCCGAGATTGAATAGAATCTGCATTGTTAAATTTCTCCTTTAATCAAATTTCGTGACTCGGTCCGAATGCCAGATTTGTACAGAGGTGCTTTTCACTGCCTCTAATTGCCAATATCGAACGAACCATCGCCCTGTTTCGATTGGATCGTTAAATCGAAACAAATAAGCTACCAAACCTATTTCATTGGTATAAGTTTCTAATCTCATATTAACTGCTAACACAGAACCAATCCAAACTTTTGTGTACCAAAACTAGTCAAGAGACCCGAGGAATCCTAATAGCAGTAGACACTTCAAACGTATTCAAACCAAAAACAAAAAAAGAGTAGTTAAAGGTTCGTACTCTATGATACTTAACCCTTTGCACTTGAAAGGCGATTAGTCAGTCACCATAAAATGTTGAAGACCCATATGTATCAAATTTAAGATAATATAACAATATGCAGGATAACGAAGACGAATAATTTTACGTGTTAATTATTACACGATTCTTTATTGTACTATTAAAAGAAAAAAAGTCAGTTTTATAGAAGAAAATTTGTAAATTTCTCCTCTTCATTCATCAAAAAATGATCGAGTGCAAAGGGTTAATTGCAAAACCAAATATAGATCTGTTTACCCCAAGTAGACCCGAGAGCAGGTCCTGAAATGCGAGGGAACACGTCGAAACTCGGGGAAAGAGGGGAACGGGGCACGGAGGAGATTTCACTGTCGAATTTCCACGGTGCCTCTAGGCAGAGGGACCAGCCAATGGAAGCTACGTTTCGGCATTCCATGGTGGAACGAGACGCACATGCTCGAGCATGTACCGGAGAATAAAGAGGTCGTGGTAAATGCCCCGACGTTAATTTGCCAGGAGTTTTGTAGGACACGGAGGGAAGGCGAGACGAGGGAAGAGAAGAGGAAGGAGGAGCTGCTCTCTCATACAAGCGAGGCAGGTACGCGTTACACTACGACACGTACCTGCGATACACCTGTACACACCGGCCGGACAACGCGTTTCGAACGGTTTCTCGCGCCGGGTCGACGTCCTGCCAAAACTGCCTAATCGTGTCGCTTGGCCGCGAGGTAACGCGTCGCCACGAATTCCTCAGTGCTTCCCGAGAGAACCGCATCGGTTTCTACTTTGCACTTTCCGAGCTTTCCACTTCGAGGTTCGAGAATTCACCGAACCTCACCGATTCGGACCCGGTTCGAGGAATTTTCGGGATCCTGGGCTTATTTGGAAACCAACTCCTCGTTGTCGGATCCTTTTCTCTGGGATCTTGGTTTCGATAGGATTTGGGGTTATAGAGACGAGTACAGGATGTTTTTGAGAGGTAAAAGGATCGGAGTGTGAGGGGTAGACGAGTCTCTTCCTTGATTGCAAATCTATCAGGAAGTTGGAACCTTACTAGATTTCATATCGAGCTAGTAGAGGCGAGTGGAAGAAGCTTCTGTGAGGTAGAAGGATTATAATTGAGCAAGTGAATGAGTTTCTCCTTTGATTAGAAATTTATTACAATGTTAGAAGTAGATGATGAGAAACGTGGGATGGATTTGGATTTGATTTGGAGACATTTCTCTTCTCTTGATTCGATTCCTGTAGATAGGCTTATAGTTTGGGGAACATGTAAGCCTCTTTTATTGGGGCTTCGCCAATTATTGCGAGTTTAAAAATGTTTCTAGGCAGAAGAAGTGATTTTCTCCTTTCCTTCTTTGATCGGAGGTCTACCGAGGATGTAGAGTCGGATTCACAGAGATGTTTTGAAAGGAAAACTTATTGTTGAGCGTTTGGATGCTGTTAGACGGTAGAAGGGAGCTGAGGAAACTTTCGAGAGACAGATGTCTCGTAGTTCAGGTATGTTTGAACGGAAAGGAAGCGATTTTCCTCCTTTTTTCTTTGATTGGAGGTCTATTAGAGGAATAGAAGTGGGTTGAGATAGATGTTTGAAAGGAAAAAACGATTCTTACGAGTCTTTGAACGATTAGAGAAGGAGGAAGTGGTTTCTTTCTCTGGTTAGGACATTATTAGAGAAATGCGAGTGGTTTAGGAGGATTTTTCAGATGGAATGGGTTTGCGAATGCTTGACGAAGGAAGAAGTACTTCTTGTCTTCCTTACTTGGAATACTATTAGACTAATGGGAGTGGGTTAGGAGAGCTTTTGAACAGAATGGTTACACGGAGTTTGCGAACGACTGATGAAAGAGGAAGTAGTTTAAACCTAAGCATCGCTGAAACCAAGTGGTTCCTTCAGTTCTGTGTACAATTGCGATACAAGAAACAACTTTTATTCTCTTCTTGAAGTCTCGTTTGAAGGAGTAACAGCGACCTAGAAAAGTTTTTGAGAAGGTAGACTAGTTTGAAGGGACTAAAAATTATTTTCTTTCCTTACTCGACTGTTATTATGAAGAATTTCGATTATTCGAATCAATTTTAATATACAACGCTATTTCCATATAAAGAATGATCGTCTAAATGCGAATATTAA
Organism: Euglossa dilemma; assembly: GCA_002201625.1. NCBI lineage: Eukaryota > Metazoa > Arthropoda > Insecta > Hymenoptera > Apidae > Euglossa > Euglossa dilemma. Next base: position 4,493,717 of record NIJG01000029.1, read on the forward strand.
ATAAAAACAACAATCTTACTCTACTTCATCCCCAGTTCGGATAATCGAGATCCCGCTGAATTTGAAATTAGGTTCACAGGAACACGTGATTTTGACATGCTCTAAATTCCACAGGAAGAGGTAAATCACAGAAACTGTTTACATTTAAATAAAAACTATCCACACGAATGCTACATATAAATTTTATACAAATACGTACCTCATAGTTTTATTTACAAATTAATAGCGCATACTCGCGTTGCTTTCTAAGTTGCGTTTTAAAGAAAACATCTCATCTCGTTAAACCCAATATTAAAGAAAGTGGCAATGGAAAAAAGTAACGAAATAAATAAAGATCAATTCCAAAAATAGTAATTCTCTAATTATATCATCCTGATATAAAAATAATTCTTCCGCAACCCCTCAATTTAAACGCCTCGGAACCGATGGAGTAATCGTGACGAAAAATTGCAGAGTGAATCACTGCGTTACCCAATTCCATCTTCGAACCATTACCTAATCCCCGGTGATCGTGAAAGGAAGTTCAAGAAACAAGGTCGGCACGCGGAAGATACCGTGCTCATCGAGACACAAAGGCGGCTCTCGGCCGATTAGGAGAAAATATGATAATCGGCCAGCAAATCGCAGAAATCTCTCTTTCATGCACGCAACGCACTTCGACTCGAAACGCAGGTTATTAAAAATCGGAGACTTGACTCGCAACGTGCTCGGCTAACCGGAGTTTCCCTTCTTCCGGCCTCCAATTTCCCCGTTAGCTTAACCAGCCGCCATTCTGCCTTCGATCGCGATCGATTCCGCCTCGATCGAAGGCACACTTTTCGAGAAAAGCAAAAATCTCGCATTCCGTCGGTCAGCTCTTTCAAAGCCGATTTCCCGCGCTTTCGAAGACCCTGTAACGAACAGTGTAAATTTAATTTCCCCGTTAGCTTGACCAGCCGCCATTGTGCCTCCGATCGCGATCGATTCCGCCTCGATCGAAGGCACACTTTTCGAGAAAAGTAAAAATCTCGCATTCCATCGGTCAGCTTTCAAAACCGATTTCCCACGATTTCAAAGACCCGGTAACGAACAGTGTTAATTTAACGACGATAAATTTAGCAATTGTATTCGGAATTGTCGGATAAGTTTGCTACATTGTATCTCTAATTAATATTTTCATAACTTCCTCGGGCAATTAAGAATCCTTGGACTATCGCTTTATTTCCTAACGCTCGTCAGGGATTATATAAATCGCAGAAGAAACGGAATAATTGATTACGCGCGTGTTACGAGAAAAGCGGCGAGGACGAGTGACGAAAGCGGTAATTAGATGCAGGATTTTTTTAATCGGCGATTCGGAAACTATCGCTTGGGTTTAGCAATCCTCTCCGACACGATTTTTTCTCGTTTCCCGGGGAAAGGATCGTGGTTTATTGGCATTTTTCATCTTAATAAGAGAGATAGGAGCTAATAGCTGCGGCGAACAGGTTACTTGGTAACGATGCAGCAATATAGCGATAAGGTGATATATTTAATGAGTATATGTTATAATACTTAACGTGTATAAATATACAGGTGTGTAATTTTCGAGTCACTTTAATTTAGAGTAACTCATCCATGGTTGGAGTTCGTTAAGTGCATTGAAAAATTTGTTATCGTGTTGCACATGGTTCTGCAGCCTATAATATATGTAGTGTGTACATAGAGCAAGTAAACTGTTAAAACGACGGAGAGATGAGCTACAAGTTTCAAGGAGGAAAACATATGAAAAATAAATTTTGATTCGTACATTTCGTGCGATTTTTACGTTTTGCAAATTTTTTTTTAAGAGTCAACGAAGCGTGTTGAAACGTGTGATATTTCTTCTTGATCTAGTAATTCCTTCAGAAATTAGTTCAACTAAATACAAATTGTGAGAAGGGTGAAAAATATAATAGTATTAACATTTTTTTTTAATATCTATAGAATATGAATTATTTTGTATATTTTTCTTCTTTTTTTACACGATTTTGGGTCCTATATAATAGGCGAGAAATATAATAACGTTGAGGAATTTGATAATTTTGTTTTCGGTTAATTTCTATAAAATTCAGATTATTTAATTTTTTTACACCACTGGGGTTCCACGTAAATAGTGAAAAATATGTAATAGTATCAAAGGCATCTTTAATTTCTGCAGAAATTATTTTTTTACACGATTAGAGTTCTAATGTAATAGTGTCGAGAATTTCGTTACTTTCTGCAGATTATGGATTATTTCTTTTCTTTCTTACACGAATCTTTGACACGATTAGGTCTGTAAGTAGCACGGATACTTCGAGTTCTGTAAATTTCACTTCGCGAGCGTAGAAATATTCGAGTTTATATACGAAATCTCGAGGGCGTTCACCAACCTTGGGTGGAGTTCTGGTATGGTGTCTCGAATTCCATTGGCCTCGCCATGCTCCCTCTTGGTCCCGTTTTTGACAGAGCGGTGGGGCCTTGTTTTTGACTCTTTCCAGGCGACGCCCTGGCTATCTAGCAAATACCGAGCCGTGACATATTTCAGGCACATTCTTGCGCTCTCTGCACCTCCTTTCTGTCGCAAATCCGGCACGAATATCTCCAATCCGCGAATCCATACTCTTTACTAAAAATTACCTATTACGTTCGTCAAATATTCGATACACTGTAAAACCGTTCGATGAGTATATAAAATCTACATAAATTTGCGAGAATATCAATTTTTGAGAAGACGGAGATTCAAAGAAATAATTGTTTGATGTATGAAGCCTGCGTTCAGATTAATGGCAAGCGAAATTTTTATCAGACAGCCATTTTTACACCAATTCGACGACTTCGCGGGAAAGATTGAAACGTCGGCATTCTAATGGAAGAAAACACGTTTGTCTAGTCTCCGCGAAGCTAAATAATCGCGTCAAGTGTTCCTCGCTCGATCATGCAGTCGCATTACGATCATAAATCATAGGAACTCGACCTCTGCAACTTTTCAATTCCATTCGAGACACAGGGAAACACAACATCTGTTAAACGTATACCTAAACGCTGTACAATCGCAATCACGGAGATTGTAATCTCCGCTGATTTTCGATCTCACTGTAATTTCCTTTTGATATACCCGTTTAATCTTCTTTTTTTCAAATTACGCCGACAGAACGTAGGTAACGTTTGAAATTGACACTAATAATCATCTTAAGATATATCTTTGTGTAAATACTTTTAAATTAAGTATTAATAGATAAATTAATTCATATACGCAAATGATAAATAATCGTGTCTTTATTTAAATACAATTCGATACTAATTCTGGTAAAAATCAATAACCTGTCATTTTGGTAAGTTATTTATTCATTTCTCAAGGTTTCGATAAACGAATTGCCACGTTAACTCCAAAACCCCAAAAATGGAAACTCGTTTCAATCGTAAGACGTCGAAGAAAGCTCGAAGCTTTGGCAGAAAATTTGTTAAAAAATTTGTAAGATGGATTTAACCCATTTATTACCAAGAAAATTCAGACAGCTATACGTGAGGATCGGAATGGCACGTTCGATGATCGACTCGTAATCCTTGGGATCACCTAATAATTAACCAATTTAAGACGCGAAATATTCGTAAATCCGACAGTCGATCTGAAATTTGAACTCGGTATCGAGGAAATCGATATTAGGCTCGATACCATCGACCTTAGGAATCAGACGGACAGCTGTACGTGAGGATCGGAATGGCACGTTCGGTGATCGGCCGGTGATCGTTGGGATTACGGTATAAGCGTGGACGCGGCTGTGGACAGTAGGTGACAATGACGATACCGAAAAGGTAGAGCGAGTATGCAGAGGAGAGGCGAGCAGGCCCGATGGAGGCCGTAGTCCGAGAGGCAGGAAGCTGCCAAGTGTAACGGTATCGGTGGCTGACTGCTCCCAGCCGAGGCGCGCGCTGCCTTCACGCGTCGTCAACGATTTCACGTGCTCGATCGATATAGGTAAGCCAGCTTTTCACGTGCACGGCATTTTTCATCGGGCACCAGCACCGTTTCCCGATGATGCTTAATCGAGGATTGTTCCTGCTGGGATTAGGCGGAGCGGTTTGACGAATGGTGCTGTCTCGAGTAGGCTGTGTTACTGAAACAGGTCGCGTGTACTTAGATCATGTTCCGATTGTATTATACCTCGGCAAGGATAGGATGTAGGTAGACGATGAACGGTTTATCACCATGCACCATTGGTTATCGGTGTAATTTTCTTTGTAGAGGATGCGTGCAAATCTTGGGTCCGTAATCGAAATCGGTTAGCTTCTGCGTTTCGGATGTATGGGTACCCCTATGACGAATATTATCCGTGTTTTGTTTTTATTAGATACGGTCAGGTTTGGAATATTCACGATGCGTGATTGGTTATTGATATAATTTTCTTTGTATGAGTTATGTGCAAATCTTGGATCGGTAATTAAAATACGGCTTCTATATTTGGGGTATATGGGTACCCCTATGACGAATGTTATCTGCGTTTTATTTTCATTAGATACAGTCAGGTTTGGAATATTCACCATGTGTGATGTAATTGATTATTGGTGTAATTTTCTTTGTACAGGTTATATGCAAATCTTGAATCGGGAATAAAAATCGATCACATAAATATTACTGTAAATATTATTAGTAGATCATTCCTTGATTGTAGATGGGAGAATGACAGCGTTAATATAATGCGAATAGTTTATTGTCATTGTATATCTTATATAAAAGTTATTTCAGTATACGGAAATTCATTTTCACTCGTTAGTTATTTTATTCCAGGAACATATAACTTCATTCATTAATTTTTCGATAAAATTCGAAACTCGGAACACACATCGTCGGAAATTCTACCCTCGCATCTGCAATTCCTCGAAAATTTCGACTTGGAATTTGACAAAATTGTTTTTTCATTACTCGAACATGGTTCTGGAAAAATCGAAAGCTGGTAATCATCCTCGTGAGTTTTCCGTAACGACAAAAGACACGCGCGTTCAATCGCGGCTCCCAAGTGAAAGCGGGGATCTCTGGAAGAAAAATGCGCGTAGGATGCGATTAATCATCCGTTGCATCCTGCATGCACGCCGATCACCTTCACCGAATGCAAACGCGAGCCGAGTTACGATAGCTTTTGTCCCTGTCCCAGCCTCCGGAGACAAAAGAGCGTCTCTCTCGACTAGAGATGGCCGGACTCGATTCCGATCTCCTGGAAAAGAGGCTCCAGGTGGAATTACCGCTGCAAATTGGAACACGATTAATTGTTCCAGGTAAAGAGAAGGTGTTTCGTTTTAATAATACTGGTCAGGCGAAGCATGGTGGATGGCTGTTCGTAGAAAATGAAATCGCGTGTGTTCCACGAGAAAACCACTTGGAATTAGCGAGACGAGGAAGCAGTTGAGCAACTCGGCATCGCTGAAGGAAAGTTTCGTTTTCGTGTAACTCTGCTTCGGGTATAATTGGTGGACTGTTGTTCGTAGGAATTAGGAGAATGAGTGCTTCCAGCTGTGAGACTCCGTTTCAATCTTTATTATAATCATCGTTGGTCTAGACAGAGTAGATTTGCAAGCTTCCCCTTTGTCAGGTTAAATTACAGTTTCAGAAATTTTTCTTCCGCTTTTCGACTAATTTCAATCCTACTAACGTAGAACTATTATACGCGGTAATAATTTAATCTATTTCCTAATTTAGTTTACAACGCTACTAATATTTCCAATATTAAATTATCAACCTCATCCATTAACCCATAAAATACGAAAATATCAGAAATCGAAACAATCAATTTCCTCGGTTAAAGAAAATGGCTATCGTATGGTACTAATAATTTTCCAAACTATCGGAAATAGCTGTTATTTGTGCGATAAAATTCTTTTTAACGAGAGCGAAACGATAGCGATGGAGCAACCATAATCGAGGAACGCAACGACGTTTCAATCAGTCATGGATTTCCTTAGAAAACGGAGAATAGAGAAGAGGAAAAGGGATTGGTGGCGTTGCTCTGGCGTTACGTCCGCCGAGCGTCCTCCGGATCGGCTTTCATCGCTGGACGCCGGTTTTAAACTCGGTTGCAGAAGGAAACGAAGCACCTTAGGCGGTGAAGCGAGCAGAGTCAACGGTACTTCTCGGAACGAAATTACACGTACTCATAGTACGCGCCGCGTTGATTACATAATCGGGTGGCGCGCGCCGCGGCGCTGCGGTCGCCGTCGGCCATGTTGACCGCTGACTTCGCGTTGCTTTATGGCAAGCAGCAGTTCAAGGAAAGGAGAAACGGATTCGAGGGTGGTTTCCAGGTGTCCGGATCTTGGAGATCCNCATAACCCACTATCCGTTCCTTCCTCTCGTCCTTTCCTCTCCTCTCCTTCCTCTCTTCCGTCCCGCCCTCTCTCTTCTTCCTTCGGCGTTTCCATTTTTCCTCCCTCTTCCCGCTCTGTTCGAGCTCCTCGCCGGCGATCGACGTTCAGGAAGCATGTAATGCGATTCGAGATCACTGCACTCGGCGTTATTTCACCAGCTGCGAGACCCGAACGATGCCTGAAACGCATCGGTTGAAACATACCAACCAACGATCCCCGGCGACGTTCGCCCGAACAGGTTCTTTTTAATGTTTCTCCGTTGCTGGAATTCGCCGAGCGTGTTCACCGCTGACTTCGCGTTGCTTTATGGCAAGCAGCAGTTCAAGGAAAGGAGAAACGGATTCGAGGGTGGTTTCCAGGTGTCCAGATCTTGGAGATCCCTGCGGTTTCCCTTCGCTTCCTCGTTCGTCTTGCCTACCTTCCACATTTCTCGAATTCTTTTCCGGGTCTCTAACGAATACTCGGTCGTTCGGATTTATTTTCAAAAATCTGAAATTTTTTAACTGTTACGCGACACTTCTCCCTCCTAGTATTTCCGATTCGTTCTATCTGTATTACTTATATCGTGAAAGTGGATTGAGTCAATGTTCAGAAAAAACGAGTTTGAGTTATTTCACACCACAGTGCTTTTAACTAGATTAATAAAAGAAAATATGACTTAAACCAGTTTTATAATTATATATGGGTCACTTGGCTTGAAAAGATTTCTTTTCCTCCAGGAAATTTCTATTTCGTTAAAAAATCGAAAGCCACATAATCAATCTCGATGCTGTGTAAAGAAAATTATAGAATTGGAGACAATTCAAAGCGGCCTTGAGAATTTTTTAATCAAACGTCATCGTCTCGGAGATTCCTCGACACGGTATCATCCGCGAGAAATGAATTCGCATTCCTCGTTAGTTACGAATAGAACCGAGTCTTTGAGGTTAGGTGTCGGTAATTACGCTTTTTCGTAGGATCCAGGTATATTTTCACGGACACCGGATTACCATTGACTCTGAATGCCCGAATCTCTTGACGACGATCGCGGTGGGGTTAGTGCGGTGACAGGACGTGAGATGGCAGGAATGGCGGCATAGATCACGTCCACGACAACCGTACGGATTAGTCAGCCGTAGAATGTGAATGGACAAGCGTTTTCCGTGGATAACCGAGGTCCGAAGGCAGTTCTCCAGGGCGCAGTCGTTTGCCTTCGACGGCTGCGACCCCATTCGTGGCATACCTTTCGCCCCCTTCGCCCCTCCGCCCCCTCCCGCTGCCAAGCTGATTCAATACTTTTGCCTCCACGCAACGCTGCCTTCCTTTTTTTCTCCTCTCCTTTTCCTTTTTTTCTCTCCCCTCTTTCTCTCTCTCTCTCTTCTTTCCTTCTTTCATTCCGAAAGAAGACGCTTGCGTAACCGTGACCAGGTTTCGAGTTCTCCGAGATGGCTAGGAGAAGGCTTTATCGGTTGCTGGCTACGTCCTTTTGCTGCAGATTTCTTGCGCCAATGGCACTCTGGAGAGACCGTATGTAAGAGGAAGTGGAGGATCCAGCACCCTTTTTCGGGCTGTTTACTCGGGGATGAATGGGTTGCTGATTTAGGTGCTGGATTATTGGATTCGAAAATCCATAGTGACGAGTAACGGGGATTTTTGAGACGATTCGTTCGAGATTTGGATTTTAACGTGGAGATTAAAATTGTGGATTGTGCATGACGAGTAATACGAATTTTTGGAGTAGAAATTTTTATTTCTCCTGGATTCTTGGATTTGAATCGTTGGTTGATTAATTTCCAAGTAGAAATTTGAACTGTGCGTTGTTTATTTGAAGATTGAATATGGCGGAGTGTCTGATTTGAAAATTGACGATGACGAGTAACAGAGGCTTTTGGAGAAGAATCTTTTGTCGACTATCTTTTATATCGTTCAATTTTCAAGAAGTAATTTTTGGACATCTTTCGCCATCTAATTTCTGGATATTGATAAATTTTTTGGATATCGTAGCAGGGATGGATAGATCAGAAATTTGGACGATGTATGACGCTGATTATTCTAATGCTCGTTTATCTTTATTCAAAATAAATAATTAATATATTACATCTCGTGTTGTCCCCAACAAATAGTTTTAACACGTCTATACAATGTCACTGACGAATAACTTATTAAATAAATAGAACATTCTCAGACCTGTTCATAATAAGCAATCTCCTCGAATTCGCAGTTGACAAGTGCACGATGGCAAGTCTCGTTAGACTTGTTCAAAGTTATCAATGGCTTATCGTCCCTTAAGATCATCCATATCAAGCTGTTTATCCTGACTACGTAAAAATCGTCTCGTTTTGGAATCATGGGCTCGTCCATGACTATTGTTTCGTTGTTCACGCTTCCTGAAGTGTATCCCATAGATTTGCACAAGTCTGACGCGTCATTGTCAGATGTAAGAGGACTCTGGAAGCATTCTGAGTGCCATACGCCATAACTTTGACGAATCACTTCCCCGGAGTAATAGCTGAAACGGAGAAATGAAATTTTATCTATCTCCAAAATTATATTTCTTCTTTTATCAAAAGATTAGGCGTATTAATCGACAAATGAACATAATTCTCCAAATTTTTTACACAAAGATATATTAATTCCTAATTAATTAAGAAATATTGAACTGTACAGTCAAGTAAAATTTCGATTCTTAAGGAATAAATAAATGTTTAAAGGGGAAATATTTACACGAAAATATTAATATTATAACGGATAGAAAATTAAATAAATATAGATAATAAGTACCTATCGTTTTGATAACTCGTGATCAACTTTCTGCACGATTTTTCGTCCTTGCCATCCAAGCAGTCATCCGTTCCATCGCAAATAAAGTCTTTCGGGATGCAGGTGTCACTTCCACTTAGCCTGTCAAAGCGAAAAGTTCGATTGAAATGAATTAAAATTGGTTACCTCAATCGAACTTAGCCCTAACTTAGTACGGTCGTTAACTTTTGTAAATTTGCTTTTATCAACGATTAATAAATCTACAAAAGCATCATCGAATTAATTCAATTCAGCGACAGGAGTCTCACGTTTTACAGTTGAAGCTCGACTCGGTGCATGGACACGTTTCGGGCGATTCGTCGGTTTTATCCAAACAATGGCGCACTCCGTCACAAATTCGTTCCGGTGCCGTGAGTTTCAGGTACTCTGCGCAAGTGCAGGTCGTAGGTTCGTCGGAACCGTCGACGCAATCGACGTATCCATCGCAAAACGCACTTTTGTCCACGCATTTTCCATCTCTGCAACGAAGCTCCGTCTTTCCGCAACCTTCGACAAATAAAGTTATTCAATTAATCCAAATATTAATTACTCGAACGATCGTATTCCTCGAATTTTTAATATTCCAGATTTTATTAAAATTCTTTTACAATTAAAATCTGAGTATTTGAAAGATTTTTTAATTCTTAACTTTAAATTCGAATTTAGACACTTACTGCAACCATCGACGCTATTTTGACAATTTTTACGGTATATGTCGTAGTATTTCGGGTTCTCGTCTTCCTGGTCTCGACAATCCGGAACACCATCGCAGACCCGATTTCGCGGAATGCACTCTCCAAGTTTGCATCGAAAACCATTGCAGCTCGGCTCGATCGGCTTCCTCGGATCGTCTATCAAATTGACGGATAATTTAATATCGACGGTTAAATTATTGTTGAAACAGTTGCAGAGAGAAACATGAATTTACCCATTGCTTCTACCAGATAGGGATTTATGTAGTCTATGCTGGTCATATTTTGCGTATCCTTAAAGTTGCAAAGTCCTTCGTTATCCTGGAAGACAGCTGCTGGGTACCAGCCTTTCTTGCCACGACAGAATATCGTGCCACTCCATGTTGACATCGGACTTTCCTAAAAGAACAATTTAATTAAATTACCTTAGAATTTTCTATCGGTAAAATATACTTTTTAATTAAAATTAATTTACCGAACAATCGGAGTCCGTAATTCTCTGGAAGCATCGTTGACAGTTCGAACAATCCTGGATAACAGGTCTCAGGAAAATTGATTTCGTCTCGTAATTTTCGTTCGTCCCAACAGCTACACAGGTATCCGTAGCACCTGATAGATAGATCCTGTAAATATTCCATAGATATACGCAAAGATTCTTCGAATAAATCGTATATACTTAACAAATATATTACCTTTTGTCGACGAACAATGGTTGCACGTGTCGACTAAAGTGAACTTTATTTTTCAAGTGTAGCAAAATGGATATTGAATTGTTCATAGAATGCACCTCGTCGATGATCGATATTTGTTGATGGGGACCATCGACGTGTAGGAACGACGCACCATAACCAACTATGGCAGTCGTGTAATCTTCCTTCGGTCTGAAAATAATTTCGGAATATTACTGAAAAATCAAAAAACCTATTTCACAAGCAATATCGACGATAATAAAATTCTCTATCGACTAATTATCGAACCATTGACTACCTAACTACTCTAAACTCAGTGAAATACGAATGCTCAAATATTCACACACACAAACTCATCGAGACACACTTGTGTACGCATATAAAACTCGAGAAACTTTAGAAACTGAGCACTTAGAAACAGAACTGAAACAAAATTCGCGTGGAATTCTCTAAAATTGGAGTTAAAGGATTTCCAAATTTTGATTCACTATGCTCGAGGAAGACGCACGATTTTAGTGGTCGAAACGGATGCGGTTACCTGAAGTTCTCGAGGCATTTCGCGGCGGAGAGTAGCCATTCGGGGCCCAACAGCAGCGCCGTGCAGCGATAGCGTCCGTTAACAAAGATGGCGGCCGTCCAGGGCCAGAGGTAGTCACGGTCCCCGGTGCTCGCGTCGATAGCCAAATGCACGTTTATGCTGCTGCTGAGAGTCGGTGCACAGCGCACGTACAGACCCAAACAGGTTTCGCTTCGTTCGCTCAGAGAGGCCGCTGACGAGTTCTCTTGGTACGTACAGCTCCCCTTACGCAGGGCTACCGTTTCCAATGTCGAGTTCTTCACGACGATCGACTCAGTCGAGTGTAGATTTCTTTAAATAAAAAATGAATAATGTCCGAAGTGTTTTTGCTTTTATCATTAGCTTTTTGTAGATTTCTTTAAATAAAGAAGGAGCAGCGTTCGTAATATTCTTACTTTTGCCATTATCTTTTTGTAGATTTCTTTAAATAAAGAATGAATTGCGTCCGCAATATTTTTGCTTTTATCGTTATGTTTCTGTGGATTTCTTTTAACAAAGAATGAATAACGTTTGCAATATCTTTGCTTTCTTTTAATAAAAAATGAATAACATCTACTATTATCTTTTCTTCTTCTTCTTCTTTTTTATATCAACATATTTTTATTTTTTTCTAGAAATTTTTGGACTTATTGATACAAAATGTAGCATTGAAATAAATATCTTAAATATCTCTCTATAGATAATTTCATTTTGATAAGAAAGTCGGAAACCTCAAGTGTGTTTTTCAACTTAATAATTAAAATTTCTTTACGACATTGGCGTTATTTTATGACTACGTTATTACACATTTTTTAATAATTACGATGTAAAATTATACTTACGAGAAACCGAAGTACTCGCACATATTTCTCCCAATAAGTGTGACTGTGGACTGATTCCGATGCATCCTCGGACGATGGCAACTTAGTCGCCATTTTCCATCGACGTATTGCGTCAAAAATCCTTCTTGGTTCAGAAATGGTCGCTTATCTCCATCCAGATACACGTACTGACCATCGGTCAACGTAACTGTAAAGGATAAATCGAATTTCGAACTTTGCCAAAAGCGATATTAAAATTTGAAAAAAAATTCGAAATGGTGACTAACAGCAGTCGAGTTCGTCTTCTTTGAACTTGCAGTCGAAATGTCCGTCGCACTTCTTCGACATCGGAATGCATGTCTCGCTGGTCTTACAGAGGAATTCGTCCTGACCACAGAGTGCTGCGGAACAAGCACCGATTAATTTACTATTTTAATACCAAATTTATTACTAGTAATGCTATTTACCACAATCCTGTTCGTCTGTTAGGTCATCGCAGTCCGCGTAACCGTCGCAAATGGCACTTGGTTTCAGGTTCTGCAGGTATTCCTTGCAGGTACAATTTATTTCGTCGGTACCGTCCTCGCAATCGACTATCCTGTTGCATTTCTCTTGGATAGGGATACTTTGAAGCAGTCTGTGAATTTAATAAATATAACAATTCTTATGGAACGATCACTACCGATTCAAATATTTTCATTACCGATATCCAAATGGGATTAAACACTTTAACGTAATATACTATTTTCCTAAAAATTAATATAAATAATAAATGTGTTCACCTTGTACAGGTGAATATTGTAGGAAAGAGTATCGGTTCTATCGTCGATTCAGTTTCTGTGTAATTAATACCAGAACTCGTTGTGGTGTTCATAGTTGTCGAAGTGGTGCTACCATTGTCATCGAATTCCAAAGCATTGTCTCTATTTTCTGCAGACACAGATGCATCGGTAGTATCGTCGATCGTATTGTTCGTTAAAGCGTGATCTGAAAGCAATCAAATATTTTGTAAGCTGTTTGTACAAGCACCTGACTAGGCCAGGACGACTCCTGCCTTCTCTAGAGACTTTGGGCCAGTCATAGGCCCCACTTGTAAATAGTTTTTCCTTTCTCAGTCAATCCTTAGCACGTGAACAGAATAATCAGCATAATAAATTATCCAGAACAATTAGCTTTTGTATTTTTATCTTGACAACCGACTCTCCTTATAATAATTAGAACTGTTAGAAGTCAGAGACCTCTTTAGAGACCTACCAGTGGTGAAAATTTCTTCAGGCATCGATGAATTGGCCGTTTCCTTTAACAAAGCAGATTCGAAGTCGGAAGTGTAGTTGTTTAATAGCCTGTAGATTGGATAATAGTCTCGACAATTGACTTCGTCTTCGCCGTCCAGACAATCGACTATTCCATTGCAGCGAGCCTCGATTGGTAAACATTTGCCTAGACCCCCTTCGCAGCTGAATCCTGGACACTTTTCCAGAGGCGTTCGCCTCAGAGGAGGCACTCCTCGGCCGCCTGAGAAACAGAGAAACAAACTCGACATTCCTCCATTTTCCACTTTTTTCGGTTCTTTCAAATTATATTAGCCCCAACAGCAGGACGATAAAATCTGGCTAATTTGTTACTAGTTAACCCTTTCGCTACGGTGGGCCCTGCCATGGAGTTTCTCTCGTAGAATAAAGGGCTGTGCCAAAGGTGGTTTTTAGTATTCGTGACAAGTCTTTTGGAAGAGAAAGAAAGAAAAAGAAAAAGAACCGATCGTTGCGATAGAATTTATAATTCCTTTTGATAAAAACTAAGCGGAACGATAGTTTGTTAATTTTTGGCCCAATTTGGGTGGTTAGTGACTATAATCACTTGTCCTGTACAGGTGACATCTCATGACCGGTGATTATAGTCATCCGCAGTAGCGAAAGGGTTAAGGATTCGTTTGTCCATCAGCTTTCCAGGTTTACTCTCGTAATTAATTACTCTGGTAGTTCGTTTGATTAAGGGACGAAATTAAAGCGAAATATGATTCGAAACGAGGCAATGAATAGCAAAAACGTGACTCACTGGTGATTTCTCGAATCCAGTCGAGGAAGTAGCTGACTCTCGTATAGGCACCCGGTTCATCCGGCCGACCGCAGCCTTCGCCGTGACTAACAACGCCTGCCACGTACCACTGCGATTCCAAGTACGGATTTCTGCGGATGAATCACGAGAGATGATCAAAGTCTCGATCGCTAAGAGCACCTGGACTATCGAGGATGGATTAGCGAACTCGTCGGAAACGAATCGAACGATCACAGGAAGCGGGTTAGCCTAATCGCGTCATTTGACTCCCGCTATCGTTAGCTCCAGACGTTTACACAACGCGTGACGAAGAAAATTATACACGACGAAGAGAGATACCCTTGTCTGCGAACTGTCTCGATGAGCAATTCCGAATTTTTTGCGGTCGGTGTGTCAAAATTCGCACAAAACTTAGCTCAAATCAAGTGCTGTGTCTCATCTAGAAATATCCATAATTTATGATAAGAATAATTCATATACTGTTGCACGAGTGCAACAGAGAAACAAAATAAACGCAACGTTAACTGAAGTTAGGCGAGTATCGTGTCATCCAAAACGTTTTGACCTGTCATAACTTGAACTCTCGATAGTACCTGCAGAGCAAAGGACCCCCACTGTCTCCTTGACAGGCGTCACGGCCTCCTTGAGGATAGCCAGCACAGATAGCTGCCTCGTTCTGATCGATCTGATGCTTGCAATGTTGCAATATCGGCACCTCCACTTCTCTCAGGTGATCAGCTAGAAAATCCACCATTTATTCCAATTTAACGTCTGTTAATCCTGGTCTCCGCTAAAATTTAAATCGACGAAGTGGCTTACGATCTGGTCCATGTTCCCTGGTAGCGCCCCAACCAATCGCTATGCAGGTGGAGTTAGGCTCCGGTTTATTCCTCCACATAGGCCCAAGGATTTCTGGGCCAGGTAGACAAATCGGTCGCACCCATCTGTTGAATCTCAGGGGATCATCCAGCATGATTATACCAATGTCGTTCCTCATCACTTTGCTATTGTACTGCGGGTGCATCACCGTGTACCGTGCCTTCCTGGACTGCGACATAGGCGAGAAGGAGAATCTGCGAAGCACTCCTGCCTGCACCTCGAAATAGTGGCCTGCGTAGCTGCGATGATCAACGTAAGTGTTACCAAAATTAAAAAGTTCCCAAAATTCGTGAATTGTCTTCAGACACTCACTCGTCGAGACAATGCGCTGCAGTGAGAACCCAAAGCTCGTTCAAGATGACACCTCCGCAGTAGAAAAGGCCGTTCTTGTAAATGGCCACCAAGAAGGGCCAAGCTTTCGGCTCGCTGGCCCGACCTCCAACAACGCGCAGCTGAGACCCGACCAGGTCGTCCTGATCCTTCCTGGTCTTGCCCTTACCGAACCTCGGATCTATCCCGTCCTCTGACATCGGCCACACGATCCCGTCGAGGATCTGCGAATAGTCTTGATCTTCGTTCTCCAGCACGTCCGGTCGAAGCAACCCCTTGTGAGGGAATGTGCTGGTTCCGCACGAGAAGCTCGGACAACGCACGAAAATCGCGGTGTTCATGCAAGATGGGATCAACTGCATCCGACCGTTCACCTCCGCGAGATAGGGCCCCTGGTACGCGTTTTCTGGCACGGACCGCACTTTTATCTCCGGGGTATCGCTGTAATGCCAGAAGCTTGGAATTAATGACGCTTTAACACTAGGTTTATTGAATTACGTTACTGAGGAAAATGAAGAAACGAATTTAATTCAATGGACCGTGGATATCCACTGCGATGCTGCCCTGATACGTTCCTGGAAATAATCAAATTTACCTATTTCTCAATTATATCGTTTAATATGTTGTTTAAAACATTGTATAAACAGTTGTGAGCAATCTCCAGTCGATACCGCTGTTCCAATGCTTGCTTGTAAATTACGGTATCTTATGGAATGTCTTCTAGCCCCATACCATAGGCCACCTTACTTCGCGAAGTACGCGTGCATATAAGCAATAACAATAGGCCCTCCGCGGACCGCCAGGTGGATGTTGATCGATTATTCTTTCTCGCTAATGTTATTGACCGCATCGATTACAAATATACCATCTCGGCACACGTTTCTCGGAATGCTGCTAGCGCATTACCATGATGATTTTGGTACAGGACTCTTCTTAAAATTGAAGAATGTCCTTATGTATGCATTTTTCCCTCCTTTTAGGTTTTCAGGTGCGTAGTCCCTAGAGATTTCCCCCCGAAACTGTGCTCCGCTAGTGCTCCTGCCTTGCCCTGCCCCAACCCTGCCCTAAGCCTACCCCACCCAAACGCTAGCGTTGAACCATTGCACCTTCCCCCCATAGCGTAAATGTGAAGCGAGGTGAAGAGTAGCGCAGTGCAAATATTTTCCAACATATGAAAACCATGCATAGGAATAATAATGCATGATTTTTTGCAAGCATGTTCAACTCTTGCTAGTATGGTAGAAGAAATGGACAATGTACAACATGTACAATGGACAAATCGATTAAATCTGTTAATATCCTATAATTGGAGCAACCTAGTGTTAGTAGACGTTCCCTCTACGGGACAACAGACATTTAATTTTCACACGCGTGCTCCTTCGGGAAATTAAGGATATAGGTACCTGACGCTGGAGTCTATCTCTGAGGCACAGGCATCCTTGACCCAGGACTTGGTCGCTGTGCACACCGGGTACCACTGACCCTTGAAGTTCTTGTGAAGGTACCCTTCGATGTAGCCGATAGAGAACGCCTGAGAAATAGAATTCATACTTGACAACATTCGAGATTCAGACGGTGTTCTTAGTTAAAAATTCGACGCTTACGTTCTTTCCCTCGATATACGAGGGAGTGAGGATATTACAGTCCATCTCGTCCTTCCCATTAGCACATTGCTTAATTCCGTCGCATCTCTGGGAAAGTGGCACGCAATTGTCAGCGGAGTATCGTCTCTGCCAGTCGTTGCAGCTGAACGCAGTCTTGGGGCAACCTGACGCGAATAGCATAGGAATCTCAATTAAACAACGAACTCATTCCTGCGATCAGTGACAGAGAAAGAGGAATCCTCACCCAGACATCCCATTTCGTCTTCGCCATGAGGACAGTCGAAGTACCCATCGCAAAGTCGTTCCTGGGAAATGCGATCACTACAAGAGCACGTGGTCTCGTCGCTAGCATCGTTGCAATCCACCTGACCATCGCACCATTGCGACCTCAGGATGCAGCGTCTTCCATCGCCACAACGAATCGTGTTAGAGGGACATCCCTCGGAATAGCCTAACATCGCACAGGAGTGTCAAGCAATTGGAACAAAATCGAAACGTCATTGAGATATCTACTATCCTGTATCTATTACGTCGTTCGGTAAATCATTTCGTTTTCTCCCAATAGAGGACCTAATCGTACTTTTTCACAGTCAACTTTACACATCAACCGTGTAAAAAAGAAAACGAAATGACTTTCTCCACGATCCAATATAATCTAGACCCATCCTCACCAAAGATCGCTTTCTGATCCTCAGGAGTGCCCTGCTCGACTTCGTTCTGCGTTTCGTCCTTGTCGTACGCAACGGAGGATCTCTGATAGTCCGAGACCCCCGGAATAGCCGGAAATTGGAAGGTCGGGGCAGGAATATAGGTGCAATAGTAAGGAGTCTTATTGTTGGAGTTCCCACCGCCACTAGGGGACGTCTGGCCAGGAAACATCGGGAAATTGGGAGTCGCGGGACCAGTTGGTCCAATCCTTTGACCACCAGCCTGTCCCTGGTTCCCCGGGAAGGATTGCATCGGTAGGAACTGGACAGACTGCGCCTGCACCTGGACATAACTAGGTGCCTGATTGGAATTCTGGTAACCTTGTCTGTGTTGCGATATGGGTGCTTGATACGAGGCTCCTGGAGACGAAGCTGGGTACGCGATTTGACCCGGGCCTGACTGTTTCACCCCGCTGTTGGCCCCTGGGCCGTAGAAACAGACCTGGTAAGGCACCCAGGACATGGTAGGTGTCAATTGTAATTGCTGAGTGGATTTTATCGTCTCTGCTGTCGGCATACTCCCTGACACTGAGTCAATCATCCCTTTCGTGACGATTCTGGGTTGAAGATCGCGAAAGATCGGCTTCTTTGATCCCTTTGATGCTGAAATTGAGAACTATCTTAATCTCTTGCTATACTTTCACCAGTCTGGCTCGTGGTGACTCGAATTCGTGGTTTAAATCTCTTGAACCAAGTATTAATATCTCGAATTTGGTCTTTGGTCTTTCATTTTTTATCTTTAATCTTTAGTTCTTGGTTTTTGGTCTTTGGGTTTGAATACAGATCACGTGCTATCTAAGAGACAATTGTGATACTTCAATCTCCGCCGCCTGGGTCCTTTTCCTACCATTGGGACGCATCGATTGGGCCCGAATTCTCCGAGTTAAATAGTACGACAAGGGGTTAATTTAACTGATCTACAAGGATAGTACCCAAAAACAATTTCGACCTCTGCTTATCTACCGATTGCCATCACTGTCGCAAGTTATCTATGCTACTCGATGGGACTTGGGAGACTTAATCTGATCCCAGTTTGAGTCTGTCGAGATCTAACGAGTTCGGTGATGCTTGCGATACTTGGAACGGATTTAATTCCTGTCTACTAAGACCGACGCTTTCGATTCTCGAGCACGATAACGCAGTAATAAATAATGCAACTGTCGTTTTCACCTTCTGTTTCCGGCTCGCTCAGCTTGCCGTGACCTTGACTCGAAGGATGCACGGGGTCGTTTGCGATTTTCATCACGTTGCCGGTGTCTGGTTTGTCTGTCACGTTCAGGGCAACCGTAGTCTTCTCGGTATCAGCGATTCTGCTCGTTCGGGTCGCAGTTTCTTCCGGCTTCAGCGTCGTCCGTGCACTCGTCGCATTAATGGCTTCCCTGGAATCCTTCCTCGGTGCATATTCCATTGTTCCGTTCGTCGAAGTTCTGCAGACGACAATTCACGCGAGATAATAAAGCTATGAATCTCTATTTTTAAAAAAATTCTATAACGAAGTTGAACGAAGTTGAAAATAGAAAAATTCTTTGGGTAAAGATCGTACCCAAAGCTACGAAATTGTGAACCAAGCAAAAATTACCATAAACATGCTGACACAGTAAGTTACACCCCTTCCGAATGGCATGAAAGAGACTATACTCACGTCGGCAAGGTCATTGCTGACTCCTTTGCTCCCTGATCTAACTCTTTCCCTCCTAGACCATCGAGACCGCCGTGAACCAACTCGTCAGGTCTCTGATCATGCTGTTCTAACTTATCCGATCTCGAAGTGGTCGATTCCAGGACGCTGTCAGAGTAATTATGCTTGTCGTAGCGCGTCTCGTCGTTCAGCAAATTACTGACGACGTCGACGTTGTTCTTGATCCGGTCAGAGTGCTCGTGAATCATCGGTTGACCACTGGCTAGGTTCTCTGGATTTGTCTCGTTGACGGACACGATCGAATTCTTGCACTGTAGACACTCGACCAGTTCGACGAATTTCGACTTGGACGTCCTCGTGTTCTTCAGGAAGCCTTGCAAGTAGGGTATGCTGCTGTTCACGGCGCTCACTATGCTCCACATAGAGTCGATCACGCCTTTGCAGTGCTCCATGTTCTGATTACAGGAATTCGTCTCGAAGTTTCGTTTTGTGCGACTGTAACGACTGATCGACAGCAGCTGATGATCAAGTTGGTTGACGAAGAAGGGTTGGTACAGAGTTTCGAGGCTTGGCTCTGGTTTTTGCATCTCTGGTAGAGGCTCGATGATCACACGAGGATCGTCTTGGTTGGATTCGACCGTTTTAAACACCGGGTAGACGTATGCTGTTGAAAATCGAAACGCGTTAAATTCAACACGAGGGTGAAATATTATTATGGTGGTACCCAATTAGTGTACTTAACGCATTGCGTACGGCGTTCGCTAGAAACATTTTATACGATATATATGAATTATCGCGTCCTTCGGAAAGGTATAAAGCTGTTTCCTTACAAATTAAAACGCGAACTTTGTTACCCTGGTAACGTGACAAGAAAATCTATTTTTAATTCGTTAAATCATCGATCAAAGAAACCTGAAAACGAGATATCTCGTCACGCGTGTGTTAAGCTAGGGATATTGTATACAGTGGTCAAGGTACTAATTGCGCGTGGATGTTATTAATTAATTAATAATAACAGGGAAAATATCAAGGCAGAAGGTTCACGTACCTGACACAGCGGTCAAATAAATCACGAATCCGGCGAAACAGAAGATCAGTATAGCCAGCAAACTTTGAGCAAGGTACATCAGTCTGAAGCGTTTAATAAAATCCCAACGACCACCCGTCTTTCCGTTCGTGGAGTTCTCTGGAATTAGAATTCGAAATTAGAATCAATAGTCGACGATGGAGAATTATCAATAGATCGTCGTACCGATTCTCGATCTCGCCAACTTCACGCAGCATTGGTCCTTTATCATCGACAAATTGTCTAATTTCGGTGCAGGGGTTTTGTCCTCCGAATTCATGGCGCGAGACTAGTGGAAACCTGGATGAAAGAAGAAAATCACCACTCGAAGTACCGATTGCAAAAATGTATCCACATTTACAAAACCGTCGTATCATCGTCGAAATTTTTCTCTCACCTAGTCTCTGAACTTGGAATTTTACCAAACGACTCGGTCGAAAAATAAATATTATAGCTGCTTTGCCTCTTATTGACATACGAGCAGTTAAAAATAACGCGTAGTTGCTGAAAATCGCGTTAACTAAGCAGTTGGAAGAAGCGATCGAAAGCGATCCTTCCGCAACATTTCTGGCGTTACAAGTTTCGAGTTTCGATCCTCGCGAAGGTGTTTTGCATCGTTCGCGATTCCGGCTTCCGGTAAAGTAGCTATGAGCAGAAAGAGAAGAAGAGGTACTCACGATGGCTGGGTCTCAGGGTGTCACGAGTCGTTTCCACTCGATGGACCGTGGATATCCACTGCGATGCAGCCCCGATACGTTCCCGAAAAAGTTGCCTGCTGCAAATGGCCCGTGCACTCGATGACACCGGCATGAAATAACCCTCAGTCTTCCATACAGTTGCAGCTGATACCAGCGTGTCAGCAATACGGGCGAAACAAAAATCAGGCTGAGAGATTTCATCATAGGGGTGAACGAACCCTTTCCTGCATCGATCGCTCGATCCGATTCTTCCTCTTCCTGTCTTCTTCTTTCTTCCGGTAGTCGAGTTAGATGTAGGTAAATGAATGCAGAAGGAGAGAGAGAGGGATGTGGATGATTGGATGGGTGAATTAACGGAAAATTTTGGGGCTACAGAGTGAAAATGTGCGAGTTAGGGAGAGTGTGAGTTAGATGGGTGAACGAACCCTTTCTTGCATCGATCGCTCGATCCGATTGTTTCTGTTGCTATCTTCTTCTGTTTTCCGATAGTCGAGTTAGATGCAGGTAGATAGAGGGATGTGGATGATTGGATGAGTCGATTGACGGATAATTTCGGAATTACAGCGTGGAAATATGCGAGTTAGGGAGAGTGTGAGTTAGATCAACGGGAGAGCGGATGGTTTTCCAAGTGAATGGCGAAATTGATGAAAAGATAGGTAAGTTGGGTGCTATTGAATGGATGAGAGGATTAGATAGTTTAGGCTAGGTTGGGACAATAGATGGATTTGCTGTGTACGTGTCAAAATGGAGAGATTTAGGGATAGGTATGCGAATGAAGACGGAGAAAATGAGAAGATTGTTTATATAGGCAGACAGATGATTAAGGAAATAAATGAAAGTGTTGTATGTGAGAAAATACGGCAGATTAAGGATAGTTCGTTTTGTGTCATGAAAGAATGTGGGTTAAGATGGATACGAAGGCTAGGAGAATGGTTGAGAAAATAGGTGAATTCATTGTATGCAAGAAAATAGAGGAGTCTGGGGGTACGTGGGATAATTAGTGTCGTGGAAATGTCTAGGTTAAGATGGATAAGTGGATAGATGGAATTTATGGGAAGGTAAGGACGTGGATGACTAGGGAAACAGATAGATTTGTTACATATAGGAAACAAGGACTTGTAAGTAAATCAGGTAATAGGATTGGTACATAAATACGAGATCAAGTGCATGTATAAATTAATTATACGTGCAATAATGTCTAAATTAATTCTTATGCTATAGGAAAATGAATTGTCTTATGTCATCATACATGAATAACAGAATAAATTAACTGACAAGTAGACGTAAAACTTAATAACACAAATAGAAATAGAAAAATAAACAAATATAAAGAAATAGAAAAATAAATAGGTTTATACATAGATAGGGGAAAAATGGTGAAAAAAGAAAATGGATTTACAGATAGATAGCTAAATGATTTCATTTTTCTCTCCCCTTTTTTCTTTTTTTTCGTTTATTGTGAAATTTCTTGTTTCGCAAACTGAAGCGAATACTTGACGAATCAAAGTCCTATTTCTCCCCGTTATTTTAACCACATTTCTGAGTAATAGGATACGATTTTGTATCGTCGATTTTGCTAACTATTGCGTATACGCAGGCAAGAAATGCACAGACCTTTGCACATATTTCACGACGAAGAATATCCAAGGTAACGCACGCGAAAGTAATTTCTCTGAAGTTATTCTCGACATATATCTCCATATTAAAATATTCTTTTGAAGTAATTTTAAAATTTGTGCATATTGAAACAAATTGCAATTACAGCAAACAACAAGATTCTGCGTGAAAAAATTTTCTTTCGGATAAACAGACAATATAACGTCAAATACGAGGAACTCGAAAGTTTCGTTAAGTTAACACGACTCTCGCTGCACTTTCCGTTCAGGCCATATGGAATTCTCATTGAAAAACAAAGAATTCTTAAAAATTTATTCTGGAGTTAAATATAGACAACTTCAGATCATGTATACAGCGTTTATCGCAGCGTGGGTCGTATACGCCTCACATGGCCTGAATGGAAAATCTTCAAAAATTGTCGTGACACGGAAAGTGTTAATCGTGGAAAAGGATAGGTTAAACATATTTCGCGTGACTAATAACCAAAGTTAAACTTTCGAACAAAGATGGCCGACGAGGTTCATGAATGGAATGAAGCCACAAAAGAAACAGAGCGAGAACAGAATGAACTTTCACGGTGTACAGGCTGTTTCATTATGCTTGAAACCTGTTTTATCGAAGCAATTCGATATAAAAGGAAGGACAGAAAAAGATTAACGAGTTAAACAGCCACGAAAACTAGCTCGTCCTCTAATAGTCGGTCACGCTTCGAACTTAACAACCTATTACCAAGACTCACTGCTAACCGAACGATCTACGCAACGATTTTACACCTCGGCGAGTGTAAAACAGCCGTGAAAGCGAGCTACAAACCACAAAATGGAAAACAAATCTCAAAAGTTCAAACGAATAACATCACACAGTCCGTCAAAGATGAATCGCTCTGTACGGACTCAAATTTCATTTTAGCCAGAGAAACTTAGCTCGTTTAATAGATTCAGTGTGTCAATACCTTCTAAATTATATACTACGAACTTTCGTGGAATTTTATCATACGTTGTAGAACAATTTAGTAGCATAGAATATTAGAAAATAAAATAGCACGATAATCATTAATCTCTATGTCCAAAAAATAATTTCTAGAATATATTATATAATATTATCGAGCTTCTCGAAATTTTATTACGAGTTACAAAATAATCAAAGGTAAATCGATGTGTCACAATAATAATTTATTGTTCAGGAATGTATAACTAATGTATAATTAATACTACGAACATTAAAACCTATTTTTATAATTTTCCCATGATACCCAAGTACCCGAATCAATATGTCAGGGAAATAAATTATTATTCGGGACCGGTGACAAATATGCCAAATATATTAATACGCTGTTCTAAGTACATGTTTCATGCATTATATAGAGGTATTACGAGCATCGAAAATTATTTTTCATATTTTTCCAACGTGCCCAAGCACCCGTAACAGCGACCCGAACTCCAGCCAAGTGGTTGCCAATCCATCCTCGCTCTCCAGCGGCTCGATCAATGTCACCAATTCCAAGGTTACCAGGGAAGAAGCCGTGGCTGGAGCCGGTTCGATTACGTGGAAATTATTTCAGCCGATGTAACTGAAAGCATTGCGCAACACGCTATGTTATTCTGCTACTTTCTCCGGCCGAGCAGTCGACCAGCTCTACTGTCGGTCGACGAGAGTGACAGTCCTCGTTCTATCGTTAGTCCATCAACTAGATCCCTCGAAATCGTTCGACGAACTCGTCTCCACCTCGAGAAATCGTCAAAACCCCGAAAAATAGTCGAAAAACTCGAGGAACCCATCGAAATTCTCCCTCGGTCGACGTGCCTCAGGCTACAGCTATCTCGGAGTGATCTACTCGTGTTATGCTAATCACACATGACCTAGAAATAGCAAAGTTCCAAGGCTGACGACCTGCCAACGCGTTGGTCATTACACACGCGTCGTAAAGTAACGTTTAGTTTAAATTTAAATGGAGATTTTTTAGATGAATGTTATTAGCGGAATTTACTGAGCGAGCTCGAAGAAGATTTGGAAGAAACTTTACTGTGCTTGCTTAATAGGATAATCCGCGATGATTATTCGTGAGGTGGTGTTGAAGTGTACGCGTGATTCTCGGTTTTACTCGGTTCTTTACGTGGAAGTGGAAAATGAGGTGATATGAAGGTAAGAAGGATGAGGGAATGTTTAGAGAGAGAAGGTGGCTGAAGCTCGCAATAGATGAAGAAAGTGTTACGGATTTCTCGAGGAAAGTGGCCGACTTGTGAGAATCAGAGGTTTTGGTCGAAATCGATGAAGATGAGAGGAAAATGAATAACTCCTGGGTACTTCTGTTGTGGAAGAACTAATGACTTCAGTGAGTTTATAATTTTTAAAGAACTTTCCAATTTTTAATAATAGAATCATTTTAATCTAAAAGATAATATCCTTAGCCACTTATAGTAGAAGCGATAACTGCTTTTTGATCGTCTTAAAAAATCTTTTCATTCTAATTAATGTGGACGATAGAAAATAATTAGAACCACAGATCGAAATAAATTATTTATTTAGCAACTGCCTTCCTTCAGAAATTGTAAAAACAAAGAGTCCAAAACATTTTAGCTGATATTATAGTCTCGGTGCTAACTTCTGAGTTCTCTTATGGTAAACATTCTAATAAAGAGGTGAACATCGGATTTGGAGACATTTAGGAATTTTTAAACACGTTTATAAAAATTTTTTACCGGTGCATTTAATTCTTTTCGAGCGATTTTTTGTCTAAACTGAAGAAGACGAAGAGAAACGGTTCATTCTCAAATTCTCTCGATTGCAGAGAGAGGAGATTAATTTTCTCCATTCTCTCGTAGCAAAACTGCTAATGATCTTTAGAAATCTTGGAAAATCTCTTTGTTCTGGCGCGAGAGTAAGAAACTTCTACAACTTTTTTGGGGGGTGGGAAACGGTAATAGACATAAATATTCGAGACATTTTAGAACTTTTACATATTGCTGATCCTCTTGAATCGATCCCTTTGATCAAATAAGAGAAGATAAAGGGAACTGATTAATTCTCGGACGTCTTTGACGTGGAAGTGCTAACGACCTCGGTAAGCATCCGGTTTAGAAACGGTTGAGAATTTTTAAACAGTGTCCCTCTGCTGCCACTGATTGTTCTCGATAGATGTTCTCGAAGGAATGAGGAAAGACGAGAGAAGACTCATTGTCAATAACAGACTTAGGCGCCGAGCTATTAAACCTCGAAGACGCTTGTGTCATTTCTTGCTTCGCTCGTTTATGAATGCATTAAAACGTCGAATAGCCGCACAGTAGCAGTTTATTCTCTTGTCACGGTGAAGAAAAAAGTGGCTGGCAAAAGTGGTGATATATGGAGAGGTATCTGAGTCAAGGAGAACCAGCTACGGTGGATCACGTCCTTTTTCACCAGAATTCTCTTTCATTTGCATCGGAGACTTTGGTTCACCTAGATTCGTCGATTGAAAAATATTCCAGTAACTTTTGATTTTAAAATTCTTTCGTGCATTGGACATCTTTCACGG
Source organism: Euglossa dilemma (assembly GCA_002201625.1). Lineage (NCBI taxonomy): Eukaryota > Metazoa > Arthropoda > Insecta > Hymenoptera > Apidae > Euglossa > Euglossa dilemma. The sequence goes on from NIJG01000029.1 coordinate 4,519,698, forward strand.
AAACCAGACAGATCGTTCGTTACGAAACTTCTCGTTTAGAAAGCTGTTCGTAGGTCAGTTACGAAGAGTACTAGTCAGAGTATTCCGAGAAAGGTCTTTGAAAGTTTGCCAATTTTTAAATAAAAAGTCTCCAATAACGTGGCATGTCTCGCAGCATTACTGAAGAATTCCAGATTTTTATTTTATAAATCCGATAAAATTTTTGGAAGAAAAGAAATATATTTGACATATATTTAGTAATACTGGTAAAAATAACTCGCGCCATTAAAAATCTCAGACTCTCATTCCGTGAACCCAAGTTTAACATATATATTTCACAATGATGCTAAAAATCTTCAGGCTTCGATTGCAATAGCCTAAGTTTACAATTTATAAGGCAAACAGAATGTACTGACTTTCCTAATAAAAATATTCGATATCTAATTGATATCGTGTCATGTCGTGTCATATAAACATATAAACACATAAATGTGTTAAATAACACATCGGATCACCCAACGCGTGTCTCCCAATACCTAATTCATACCATATCTCGCATCACCATTAACCCTTTGCACGCGAGAGGCGAGCCCCCAGTCTCCGTTTAATCAGATTCTAAAGATCGATGTTAATTAATACATTAAATTTAAATCTACCCAAATTAGTTTCTATACAATTTTTTATTTACCATTCTAAAAATATGGCAGAAAGTCTTCGAATTGTCATATTTCTGCAACGAAATGGTCGTTGAGCGCGAAGGATTATAAATCTGAGACTTTTATGAACCCATGTTCCAATTTATTAACCAAACTCGATACATCATACATCTCTCCCAAAACGAAAAAGAAATTAAAAAATCAACGACTAACCCAACACATCTCCCAATTCGCTAACCAAACGTGATAAATCTGAGACTTCTATGAACGTAATTTCAAATTTATTAACCAAACTCGATACATCGTACATCTCTTCCAAGACCAAAAAGAAGTTTAAAAAACCAACATCTAACCCAAACCTAACCCAAACGTGATACAACGTCCACCGAACGAGGGGAAAAAGAAATAAAAAAAAATGTTTGAAAGAATGGGAGACTGGCGTTGCCGCTAGCCGGGGTTTCCAATTTACTCTCGGCTAGCTTTCACGCTGGAGCAGACGCAGGCAACGACCCATCCTTTGCAGCAATCTCACCCACTCCCGAAAGCACGCAGCCAAGCCAGCATCCCGATCGCAGCGAAACGCGACCCTCAAAGCCTCGCCACGCTCCACCGCCAGATAAGCCCGTGAATCCCCGTCGCGGCACGGGTCGGAAAGAGTCGGAGAGACGAAACGAAACGGAGAGAAACGAATAAGGAGAGAGAGAGAAAGAGAGAGAGGAGGAGACGGCGCGGCATGAGAATAGCCGTGGAGGATCGTTTCCGTTTCCCCTACTCGGCCGACGGTCGGTGCGGCCACGCTGGGTCCGTGAGTATTTGATGCTCGCGCGTAGCATTCGCGGCGACTGGCCGTGTCGACCAGCTGTTATCGCCGCGTCGACCCATCGATCTCTCCTACGCACCGATCCCGCGGTCGATCAACGCCGGTCATGTGCCGTACACTCTGAGCCGCGTGAGTATACACACCGCCGATATCGATGGCCACCGTTCTTTCCCCGACGTTTATTTCTTCGCGGCAGTGAGTGAGGTTAGCAAGGATTACCCAAGCTTCTCGATGATCCTCGGAGTATTCGCGGTTTATCGAGCATCGTAGTGGTTCTCGTGTATGGTTAACTGGGTCGAAGCGTGGGACGAAATCGTCTCGGATGGCGTGACACGTGGTGTTGTGATCCGGTCTCCAGACGTTTCCAACATTCAGAGGTCCTTTGTATTTTTTCCTACGTCGATTAATATGGATTTCTCGTTTTCATCGCAGCAGTTTAGGCAAGTGTCGAGGCAGTATCGGGATTGCGGGTGTGAATCGTATTTGAGGAGGTTTTTTCAGGGGTTTCGGGTGTTTTTGTAGGTGTGTCAGTGCGTTGATTAAACCTTTGCAACCCTTGGTTTCCATTTAATCGGATTCCGAAGATCGATGTTAATTCATATGTCAAGTTTTTAATTACCCAACGAGGCGTAGAGTGTTTTATTTACCATTTTTAAAGTATCGTCAAGTTTGTGGCAGAAGGTCCTCGAATTATTATTTTTTTGAACACACGAGTCTTATTAGAAGATGAATATTCGTCATTTTTGTTCGAAGTACTGGTTGAACACGTGACCTGCGAATCGTGATCATACTAAGCATCGTACTAGACGAATTTTATTTCGTCTGCTGGGATTGTTATTGTCTTCTACTATTTTAAAACTAGCCTGGCCGAGTTACGAGGAGCACCCTGTATATGGTATATTTAGCTACGCATCAGAGGTCGGTAATTTAGCGTTAATTGGAACGGAGTACGTGTTTTCTCGGAACGGAGCGAATCGACAGGGGTACGTTGCTTTGCCAACTGTACCACGAGTACTTTCGTTTGTCAGGATCGATATCGATCGCGATCGATACGTTACAGGTATCGATCATTTGCTCTTAGTACGAACGATTTTATCCGTCAAACTCAGAAACATATTTATTTTCGTTTATCTACCTTGTTTATACAAAAACTTTCACTTATCTGTTTTCTCAAAACGATAAGAGTGCTTCTGCACTCGATGAAAACTCCGTTTATCTTCGACATATTTTCTCGCGATTTATTAGTATAAAGTACTTTCAACTCCAACGAATACTTTCCTGTAACAAAATCGCCTTTTTACAAGCAATTTTCGAAGATACTTCCGTTTGCACTCGATTAACTCAGTACTCCATTTTTATTCTCTATCGGATTATCATTCTGGTTCGTGTCTAATTGAATCGATGCGAGTACCTCGAACGATTAGCGGCCAATGTCGAGTAAATAAAACATTATTGGTCTCCGCTCTTTATCAACGATCGGAAGGAGCACATGCGTAATCCTTATCAACGAGTGACGAAATCTTAATGCGCGTTTTCCTCTGCTGAAACGACATTCTATGCTGTCAGTCTCGAAAATATTCCGTGTAACTCTAATATCCGTTTGGTATTTGCATGTGTCGTGTCTCGCGATAAGACCACTGCGCTTTATCGCACCTGGCAAGCTACGAAAGGACTGAGAGTGCATTTATCTTTTCTTGAGTAACACTGACCACCCAGTTTGGGCCGTTTAATGCTTTCTGTTTGTACTATGGAACAAGAGAAATTGATTCGAGGATAAGGGTTAATGTACTTTTGTAAATGCCTAGAATTTGATTTCCCGTTTGTCCGATTGTCTATTCGGCTCGGTAAAAAGATTCGTAAATAATCGAGACGGGTGTCGTGTTTTTGTCAAACGAAATTCAAGCTCCAGTGTTTCATCCTGTGTTGAATTGTACGCCTTATATGCACACGATCGTGTTCGTTAAAATATTGATCTTTCAACGTCTCGAATCATTGTTTCTACAGCCAACCTTCAAAACAGAGTCGCATTTACCGCGGAGCACGTGACTCACCGTGATCGTTGTCTTTCAGGCCTACACTCCGGTCACTTTCTGACACACGTATCTTCCCAGAAGGTCTAGTCCATTTGTTCCCACGAATGTGACAAAGAACTCGGATAAAATCGCCGGGAACGTTCATTCGTATCTTCCAAGTGTCTGTTTGAAACGTAGCTTTATCGTGTCTTCCAGGAAATGAATCCTAGAAATGAAAATATGCGGCGTGGCAAGTGTCGTGGCTTACAAAATAAATGCTCTCTTAATTTTTGCGAAAAGAATTTTATTTTTTACTTCGTAGAAATTTTGATAGCATCGAATAATTGTTGAATACGATAAAGAGAATATAAATATAAATATATAAAAGTATAGTGGTTGATTAATAAGTAGTATTAGATTATTATAGTAAATGATGCTGTATAACTTTTTAATACAAAGGAGGATCTCTGCCCTTTATAAATAAATTTATTATTGATTTTGTAGTTATATTATTTTACCAAAAGATAATTATCACGATCTATAGATTAACACATTTACCAGCTGTTTTTCTCTCAGCTTATCTCATGTCACTGGTTATTTCTTCGGAATTAAACGTGAAAATGAAACTTTTTTCAAAATTTCTCTTTCATAGCAAAGTGGACACAACTTGACGGGTTTTATTAATTAAATATTACGAACGAAGTTGACGCAAAACAAAAATGCCGATCGCGAATTTACTCGTGACCGTTCAACAGTATGCGAAGATACTCGATAGATTATTGAAAATATTTTTTATTCCCAAAGAAATAAGTACTATTTTATATAAAAAATACGTTATATTTCACACGGTATTACGCGATACATGTGTACTAACACCCTTATATTCTCTCTCTATTCTACGATCTTTGTCACTCGGTTTACACAATCTACCCAAGCACACATCGGACCAAGTTTACCCAAATCCTCGAGTCATTCCCTTATCTCTGACACCTACAGCCACACCCTGCAAACCTTCTTCGAAGCATTCAAATTCCCCTTCGCGTGATGCGAAAGCAGAAATAGGATTACTTGAAGCTAGAATCCGTTCAAGGCAGCCGTCATAGTTGCTAATCTTTCAAAGACTGGATATTTTATCAATGAGCAGTTGCAACGAGTGATCTCTTTGTTCCACATCGGTTCAATGGGAGCTTTCGTTATGAAACGAACGGCCAATGACGGAATTTCAGCTGTTCGTCGAAGAGTATGCATAATACCTGCTCTCAGAGGATCGGTGTCAAAAAGTGAAAGCGTGAGCTCGCCACGCAATCGGCAGATATCGTCGAAAATCCGCAGCATTCACCTGGCTGAGATACTCGATCTTCTCTCAGTGTCCGTTCACTCATCAAGGGGCAGTGATCGATATCACGACATTCGCTGATGATCGAGACGGTTTCAGACGGAAGTTGGATAGGGAATTTTTGTGATCCGATGCTGAAAATTGGCGTTTTCGAGTTATCCTTCGAGTGAGAGAAATTTTGAACGATATCCCGGTATTGCGAGTGAGTCTTGGTAATTTTGAATTGGTGACGTTTAGTGTGACATGAGGATAGTTTATTTTATTAGGTATTCAGGAGGAATTTATATTATTAGGTTGTTCGGAAAGTAATTTCGTTTTTTCTCAACAGAGAACCTAATTGTATTTTTTCACAGCTAAGTTCACAGTAAAGCTTCATAAAAAAAAAAACGAAATGACTTTCGGAACAACCCAATAGATCGAATCTAAAGGATCTATAAAAAATAACATTCGTGTGGTAAAAAGTATAATTTTCTTGAAATCGGAAAGTCAAAAATATATCGCTCAACTTTTATTTAATATCTATTTTGTAATTAATGTTATTTGACAGTAANGTAATTAATGTTATTTGACAGTAGAACTACCGTAACTGTAACTCGTGTCTAATTAGAACACACCTGTATTATTATAATTGAAATAAAGTAATAGAAATATTCAGTCAGAAACACCTGTTATTAATATTCTCTAATTACATTTTTACGGATTTGATATAACTGTTGCCAACATTTATCACGCGTTACGTCATATTTACCAGAAAGTCACCATTACCAATCTAAAACCCTCAAAAAATCACTTTAAAAGTCGCAATCCACAATTTTCACTCATCATCTTCGACCAAAATTCATCATCATCGAAATCCAACGTCCGAAGTGAGTCAAAAGTGGGACAGTGGGTCGGTGAGGTTGTGGGTCCACAAAGAGCTGCTGCTGATCGAAGACACCGATCGATGGTCACGCGTGATTAGAGTCTTTGCAGAGAAAGCCACGATCGCCAGATGTTCACCAGCCACGGTGACAGTTGTTAGATGGTAATTAATTTCTTCTTGACGGCTGGGGACAGCCGGAGGAATTAAGACGAGCCGATGAATCAGAGGACGTAGGAAGCTAGGCGCGGTTTCTGGATGGCCGCGCGTCGTCGATTAGACTTAATCGTCGCTGATAGCGACGCAGATATCTGCCACCGAGGTTTTTGTTCTTTCCTCCCTTTGACAGACGTCCGCGGCGATCAGTTGCTGGAAAATTATTGCCGAGGTGGCACGTCGTTTCGTCATTATCGTTTCGTTGCTTCGCGATTGGAAGAGTGTCGAACGCGATAGGAGCGCAGCGGAGTTATAGGGACCTAGGGGATTTAGTAGTGAGTATTCGAGATCGATCTGAAGTGGACCCGGAGGTAGAGTGGTGGGAAGATGAAAGATTTTCAGGGATTTGAATTTTTTTTAATTGTCAATTGCAGTGTCTATTGTTATCGTTGATAGCTAGGATTCTTTATTATATTTTTTAATCGGTGATATTTGGGTATATGTGGATTTTAATATTTTTTTGAATGGTTTAGATGCAGGTGATTCGAATATTAGAGGGATTTCGATGAATTTTTTAATTTCCTTTTACGGTTTTGGATGTAGATCATTCGGGTATTAGAGGAATTTCGGTGAATTTTTTAATTTCTTTTTTAAAGTGTGGGATGTAGATTATTCGGGTATTAGAGAAATTTTTGGGATTTGAGATCTGAATTTTATATTCTTCTTTTTATTTTCTTTGTATGTTAGTTACATTTTTATTTTATTGTACAGAATAAATATAGGAGAAGTAGAATGTAGGAGATTATTTGTATAGGTAATATTTGGTTATTAATTACGTTACAAAAGAAGTTCCTTTATTTTTAATAATACGAAAATCAAATACGAATGGCTCTTTAAATGCTCGTTATATCATTATATTTTATTTATGAAACCTGTCTAATATTTTCTGCAATCGTGAAACTAATTGAGAGTAAGTACTTACTGAGACTCTTATCGACTGCAGTTGTTACATCACTTTATCATACTAATACTTCGAAATCACTAACATTCTCCTCCATCTAGGGATTAATTATAGTCACTTATAAACTCATCACCAATCAAAATGATAAAACGAACTGTCTATATCACGCTAATTTGTCGAAAGAA
>NIJG01000029.1:4530553-4554818 GCA_002201625.1 Euglossa dilemma
TGCCTCGATTATTTTTCTGAAAATATCGCAATATCGATTAACATGGAAATTAATATCCACTATTAAAAGTTTAATGAAATTCAAAAACTAGAATTCGTTTTTCTGATAACATATGTTCGTTGCTTCAGGTGCTGCAGAATCTGCAGAAACAGTTTGGCAATTTGTACACGGAGAAGAACGTAATGATTAGTGCGACACATTCGCATTCTACTCCTGGTGGATACATGCTCCACACATTATTCGATATCACAACGTTTGGTTTCGTTAAAGAAACATTCGACGCTCTGGTTAATGGAATAACAAAGGTACTTCTTAATAACAATTATATATTAAACACTAAATTAATCCTTCTTCTTAATTTCCCATTTTGAAAAGCACATTTCCATTATTTTATGAATCTTATCATTCATTTTTCCAAATTTGACAATTCTACTATTAAAGACAATTACTCGAGAATAAAGTAGGCAAGTAAATTAAACAGAATAATTCATTATTCCATAAAATATTAATTCCAAGAAAATCCTCCTTCAGTTTCACTCCTGCGATAAAACTTTCCAAACAACCCACTGTAATTTTATAAATTACGAAGTATAAATTAAGAAAAATGGGAAAGTCTGAGATGATACTAATCTTCGATAAATTTTTCAGAGTATCGAACGTGCTCATGCCAACGTGGTCCCAGGTCGAATATTCATTGGCCACGGGGAAGTCATTGGCGCCAATATTAACAGAAGTCCATCCGCATATTTAAACAATCCAAGGGCAGAAAGAGACAGGTAAATATTTTCATATTCTTTTATCAAATAAATTTTCTCGTTTCGTCCACTCGTTTCCATTCGATAATACGATTTATTTCCTTCATTCGCAGGTATACGTATCCAGTGGACAAGGACCTCACGCAATTGCAATTTATCGCAGCAGACGACAAACCTCTGGGGGTTATCAATTGGTTCGCTGTCCATCCGACTAGTATGAATAATACTAATCACCTGGTCTCCAGTGACAACGTTGGTTACGCTTCTATTCTGTTTGAGAAAACCGTGGACAGTGACTCGTTGCCTGGCAAGGTAAACCATCTTCTTAATTAATTTTTAATTTATCTTCTAATTTGACATTTAGTATAATTGTTAAATATCTCAAAATAGTGTGACTGGTGTTTAATAAAATTGTGGATAAGGAAATGACTAATAATTATTATTAATTGCAGCATTACGATTAGACGTTTATTATAAGCGAATCTTATGTTGTCGATAAATGTGAAATAAATATTACAAGTGTATAACGAATGTATCAGTCGAAATATCCGTATTAGAAATATTTTTTGTAAAGCTGCGATAATATCGGTGTCAGTAACAGAGGAGGTATTAAGAGGAACCTTGAAATTCGACGCAAAGACAAATTGTAAATAACATAGTAGCGCGGATGGAATTTCGTAGGTTCGAGGACAGACGTTTCAGTTTGCCTCGAAATGTCGAACAGGACACATCGTCTCTAGGTCAGACCGCGTTAGGAAATCTTATTTTTCGAAATTCGTAAAATTTACGATCGCGATTATTCCTTGCATTCTCCGTGTAACCAACGAGACACTCCGTTAATTTACATATAATTCGTATATCGACGCGACGTAAATTGGCATTTCTTTTTAATTTTTTTTTCTCGTGAGTGTAAATAACAGTGCGAGTATAAAGGAAGGGTTTAATCGTGAGTTTGGTCGAGAGCTGTAACGGAAGTTGCTTGAACACAGGGTCCATTAGTGGCAGCCTTTGCCTCCAGCAACCTCGGCGACGTTTCACCGAACACACGTGGACCGAAATGCGAATTTTCCGGGAACACGTGCTCAGAACAGTACACTTGCCCTGGGAAAAAGGAGATGTGCTTCGCGTCTGGTCCAGGAGTTGACATGTTCGACAGCACCAGCATCATTGCCAACAAAATCTTCAAGGAAGCATGGGTAAGTCATATTTTCTGTACGTTTCTCTTATTGTTAATTGCATGTCCTTTTTTGAAGGTACATTTACGTGTGACTTTTATCGTGTTGTTGTAATAGAATACTATAGGTTTATATTTATTATAATTAATACAGATAAATATACAATAGAGAATAAGAAGCTAAAAGTAAANTTACATAACTACATAAGAATTAGGAGATTAGATACTATTATTACAATACATTATAGATAAATATAAAAGAATAGAGAATAAGAAGCTAGGAGACTATAATAATGATAGGCTATTAGTGGTTTTATATAGCAAAGAAAGAAAGTAAATAAAAACATGGTATTTTTAGAAAGTAAGAAATAAAACAGAATGTGTAACAAACGATTATATCTTAATTATTAATAACTTCATAATACTTGGTAATACCAAGAATAATTAAAATTTAAATAACACATACTGCTCAAGGCCACATAAAATTTACATAATTGTATAAGAAAATACAAAGATTATAGGAGACTATAAATATAATAAATATAATAACATAAAAAAAAAAGAAATAAAATACAACATATAAGTAACAATTACATTCCAATTATTAATTACTTGACAATTCTTAGCAATACCAAACCTACGATTAAAATCCAAATAATAACGCGTACAATAAGGCCACATAAAATTTCCATAATTGCAAACAATTAACCGTCTAATATGAAATGCAAGATAACACGGGTATTACCATAGAGCGTACTGAATATAGACAATTACAGGTACTTAATTAAAAATGAAGTAACAGCAGAAGCTTAAGTTATACGCTAAAAGTAAACAATTACCCGTAATTAACTCGGATCAAAATAATACCACTCGTTTGCTCGAGGGTATCCAGAAACACTGGCCGATAAAGAAGCGATATAAAGCGATGCAAAAACGATTCCACGGGGCTGCAAATAGCGATTAGCGATAAAGGGGATCGTTAACCGCGTTCCGACTTGCAGTTTCGTTCACTTCCGTCTGAGAAACCTCGCAATTAGAATACTCGTCTGCGCGAGTATAAAATAACACCGTGATCAACGACGTAGAAACGTAAACACAGGGACGCGTGGTGTACACAAAGAGGGCTTTACAGTTGGCAGAAGTTTGTGGAAAGACCACGGATCCAAGGAACGCTAGATAAGAGATCGGAAATGCAAAGGAAATGGCGCTGCATTCAGGGAAGCGCCGCGAGTTTCAAATTAATTAAAAACCAAGTAAACGATCGGTGTAATAAAACACCTCGAGTGTTTGATCCTTCGGACGATGTCTGGCTCTTATCGCGTTCTTTCTCCCTTTTTTCCTTTGTCTCAATGGAACGGAAGATCTTCCGTTTCAGAGAGGTTTATCTACAGATCGACCAACCGGTTAATATCATTCGCGCAGATCCGCGGATACGATTAGCATATGAATTTTACCGAGATTCCGAAGTTTTGTTCGCTTTTTATAACCTTTTTTATGGGGAATGGATAAAAGGGAGAATCTTTTATTTACATATTGAAGGAATGGATTGCTTTTTTTCAGAAAGAGGTGTTTGGAAGGCAAAGAGAGGATCTTAATTTTCGAAATTTTTGTTTTTCGTATCGGAAATGGATTAGTGTATTTTGTTTGCATAGATTCGTGATTAATTGAAAATTGGAATATTAATATTCTCTCAAGTTGAACGTTTTATTTTCTCGAATAGAATGGATATAAATAAGTTTTTATATTTGAAAATTGGGAAATGGATTTCTTTTTGACAAAGCGGTTTTGGAAGGGTAGAAAGGATCTCATATTTTCGAAATTTTTATTTTTGGTGTGGGGAGTGGAACTTATATCTTTTTTGTACAAATTCGTGGTTATTTGGAAATTGGAATATTATTATTCTATAAGTTTCATTTTGTGTTCGTATCTTTTTCGAACGCAGAAGGATTTTTCGTTTGGAAATTGGATTCAGGGAAACGCAGAAACGCTTAATTCGCTTCATTAAGAGACCCGTTTAAGTCTGTCGAACGTTAACGAGCCATTGTGATCTTTTCTTATAAGCCGGGACCCCAGAAGCGACCATTGAAACGAGTTAACTAGCTTCGCGATCTCGTCTGCATTTTTAATTACCCGCGAAGCTAATTAGACCCGTATACAATCGTAGCTAAGATTAGAGGAAAAGTATTTTCCATTAGACAACGAAAGGGAAAATGATTTTTACGACGTTGGTACGATTTTATTGAGTACACGGACTTAAACAATCTTATTTACATATGTAGCGATTGAGTGTGTGTGTATTACATCTATTTTACAAAAAGAATACAATTCGGAATTAAAATTGGCTTAGAAATTCTAAATTTCGGAATCGCTTATTCGAAGATTCTTGATTAAAAAATTGTTTATTCTAAGCTTTTGAATTTCCAATTTGAAAACTCTAAACTTTCAAATCTTGAATTTAAAAGTTTAGTGCTTGGAAATTTTCAATTTAGAAAATTCCAAATTGTCGTATTTATAATATCTTACTTTCCATATCATTTATAAATTCCAAAATTTAGTAAAATGTGTGTAGAGACTATATTATGCTGTAATGTAAAAACATCTTTGTGATTTATAAGTTGGGAATGGGGTTAAGTTCAACGCGTAATTATAAGTATAGCAGTTTCATTGTACGAGCTTCAATTACATTTTACATAATTTTAATTCCATCTCGGTATTTTTTTTATTTTCCACATACTCGTAAAAACCTTCCAATATTTCCCATACTATACTAATCCTACTTGTATATACATTTATATGATACCCTAATCCCACCCCTATCATAGATGTGGCACTGCTTCAGTGAATCTTAAAAATCTTTCTCCAAACTATCATATTCGTAGAATAATTTCGAAACGAGTGAATTACATTGTTCAATAATAATCTCTCTTGTAACATTATTTCAAAAATATTTACAAATTCCAGTTCACTCTTATCTTCCATTTTTCCTTTCTCTTTTTAAATAAAATCTTCAATTCGATTCTTTGAACTATCATTGTTTACATTAATCTTCTATGGATCTCTAATCTCTAGCAACTATAAATCGAAGTGTAATTAAGTACAATTACTCGTTAATTCTCGACCAAAACCTAGCTCGTCGTAATTATTCATCTCGATTTTCTCCCTCGCGTCTCTGACATCCGATCCAGCCACGGAAAATTCAATTTTCGTCGAATTTTCTCACGGAAATTGCCTGCGATAATAGAACAATCGTCGAATTAAGACGGAAATGAAAGTTCTTTCGCTGATATTAGAGTACACGAGCTGTGCTTTTTCTCTGCTTTCGAGCCACTTTCTACCGGTTAACGAACAGTAAACGCTCGTTTGCATCTACCGATAATTCGGATTAATCGTCAGCTCTCAGATTCGTTTCTCCGAATGAAAATATTTTTCCCTGATACACCTTAAAAACAAGTTTTGTCTGAGAAGGATCAGATTCGTTCAGAGACACCGATACGATAATTATGGGCCGAAAGACACGATAAACCTAATTTTTCGTTCCTCTTAAAGGTGCACTTTTTTAACTTAATATAATATCGAGGAGTGTTATATAAGTTAACGTTCTTTTTATTTCGTAAATTTTTTTAACAGTTTCCAAACATTGCAAATATTTTTATTTAGATTTTTCCAACATTTCTTGAGTATTTCGCGATATATTTTAAATTTACTTCGATGATTTAAAAAATATTTGTGAAATCTTTATCAATTATCTCAATTAAATTCTCAAGGTATTTTCATAAAATACTCCGTTTAAAAAATCGATTTATCATGTATTTCCTATACCTTCTACAATTAATAATCCACCATTCTTCCATTTTCTGGCACACTTTCCATCTCGAAGCACCTCAAGTAATAAGTTACAGTAAACCATCCTTCGTTTCAATCATCTATAGTCTTCCTGGACTATCACCCGAATAATTCCCAGTACAACGCTCTTGCTTCAAGCACACCCACAAAACAGCGTGTGCATATCAAAAAGTACAACAAAACCGAGTAAACAATCTCGAGGAAAATCGGAAACAGAATGAAATTTTCACGCTTCGACACGCGAACGAGTCTCGAATCAATATCGGAATACCTCCGTCGACTATCGACGTGTTTCGCTTAAATAAATCCCCTCCGACCCTGTTTCTATGTTTCTTCCCTTTCATCATCACTCGAACAATAAGCAGACGATTCACCCTTAGCACTCGAAAGTCTTCCCCAAGGGAAACTTCTTCCTTTCAGGCTTATCGCTTTTCCATTTAGGCCTTCGGTAGGATAATACTAGTTTAATACCACTCTCGGTAGTATCATCCTAGTATCATCACTGATATTCTGCTAATAGTACCAGCATACTGTCATAACAACTATTATTACCATTATCATCCTAGTATTTCCAACGTAACAGCACATAACTACTGTTACCTTAGTAATATCGTGTTAGTATCACCAGTATACTAATACAACAACTATCGTCACACTTTAGTAGCGTTATACTAATATTACTGGCATACTACTTTCAGTGTATCAGGCTAAAGTTACTAATATCCTATTTTATGTGTATATTATACCGATATCGTTGGTACGATATTTTCAACAGAATTATACTAGCGTTTCCGTATTAGTGTAATTACACTGTACTATTTACACCAGTACTATTACACGCTGTAACGTTACACGGTAGGATATAAAGTCAGTCAGATGTAAGAGGAGACGGAACAACGATTATCGGAGGCACTCGGCCGCAATTTGATGAATGGCGACCGAGAGTCGACTCTCGAGTGCGAGGGTTGATGGTGCTTTAGTAGTGGTGCTTTTCGTATTCCTCGTAACTGTTGTAATAAGCAGGCGACACGTATTTGGCTACCGGGATGGGCTTGGGATGCACTGCAGGTCCAACTTTTTTAACCACCGCGTTGAAGCCGTTGTGGTCGTCAGCTGTGTATTCCACGATCCTCACGCTTCCGTCAGGCTCGTTGACGCTGTAGGATCCGTGGACCACGTCGCCATCGCGAACTTCGTGCTGGGTCTTCACGTCTCCTGTGTGTGGGTCGTGAACGCCGTAGTTGAACGTGTATTTCGGATGGGCCTGCAAGGGGAGCATGTGTTTCTAGTTATCGTGAATCGATTTCGCGACTCGTTTTGTCTTCTTTTCTTTTTATTTTTATTTTTCATTGGTTGCGAGAGTTTTCAGAATTTTTGGTCGAGGAGATAGTAATTAACAGGTTTGAGTGGTGTTTAAATAGGCTTGTTTCGGAATTTTTGAACTTCGAAATTCCGAGGTTCCGTGGTAGAAGGAATTATTAATTTTAGAATTCTTAAATTTCGGAAGATGCAAGCCTCCATTATGAAATAAATTCAGACTGCGACGAATTATTAATAATTCTCCTTTAATTACTAAAATTAATTTTCGTCGATTATTAATAATCCCGCTCCAGCGAATTTGCAATAATTTTCACTCGATATTTCTACAATGCAAGTAGGAATTAAGATTCAGAGACGGAAATTGACACAAAGAAGTCGAAGCACACTCGTGGACGAAATTTCGTAAGCGATTTTCCAACGCGACGATCACGTAGAGTCTATAGAACCTCGCGGGACGTTCTTTAACGAGCGGCCGTCGCGAGAAAGCGTCGCGGAAACGGCTGCGACAATGAGATACGTCGCGGAAGGTGTTCTTATGCCAAGCACCACATTTCACAGCTAGGAATTTCAATCGACGCTTAGGCGAGGCGTCACGCCCAGTGCTCTGAACTATTTACCACACCACGCGCAATTCCCAATGCGATTCCCAATGGTTAATGTCTAATCTCGAAAGCTGCAATCGCTAATCCCGCAATTTCGATTTCTTTAAGGTTATTTTGTCTATCGCTGGTAATACGATCTTAATTGGCAATTTCTTTATATTTATTTATATCAACGTACAATTGGCAGTTTCTCAATGATCGGTTCCTGTTCCGTAATATTCGTAGATTATAAATTAATCGATAAAAAATTTATTTCACTCCGATGGAATGATGTAATAATAATTCGTAAATTATTGAATATGAAACCTCGAACCCTTTTGTAAAAATATTTAATGAAATAATTAATAAATATTTTTCTGTAAACGTGAACTCGTGAAAATCAGTACTCGAAATTTTAAATAAAAAGTGATCAAAAGTGATAAAAAGTAATCAATGAAAATTCGTATTATATTCGCAGAAAAATTCCGCAATCGTTAATAATTGGAATAAAACGATGAAAATAAATAGATTCCAATATTTATAAAGGCCAACATTAATTTTGCTAAAACTCTAAAAATTCTGAAATCTGTCATTATAACTCATTCGGTGATTCCACTGCAAAACTCCCGTAAACGAAGATATAAAATTTCAGGGAATAGAAAATTGTGTAAGAGTAGCCAAGGGAATAGAGCGAACTACGATGATAAAAATGGGAAATAATTGAGATGCAGGTACGAACGATGATCACTTACGTAGTAATCGTGATCATGGTCGGCGTGATGATCGTATCCGTGAGATCCGTGATCGAGGGCCGCTGCGACATGAACAGGCGCGGCGGAAACCGCGTGAACCGGAACTGCCACTGTCGGTAACACCGCGTGTCCTTCGTATTGACCACCTGATCCTGCGTATCCTTCGAGAGCCTCGTAATCCGCGTACGAGATCCCATGGCCGCCATTATAGCCACTTAACACCACCGCGTGACAGAACGCGAACGTTGCGCACAAGAGGTATAGAATCTGAAACTGTAATTCGAAATGATCAAGCAATCGAGTTATAATCGCGTCGTTCAATTATTATTACACGTAATTTTCGTAAAAATTTCATAAATTTTTCCGGGTATATGATCGTAGCTGTAAGAAAAAATATAGAAAATAATTTTATTGCCCTTTAGAAATGTATTAAATGCATTAAATGTGTTTCTTAGAATTTCGTAATGAAACGTTTATTTTCTTCGAAATTAAAAAAAATTTCTTTGAAAAATTTGGATATAGAAGATATATAATAATCAAAATTATTTACTTCGATTCCAAGGCACATATATCGTTTTCTTCGCTTTTTAAATTAAATTTTTCGAGAATTATTAGAAATAGGAAGATTAGGTTTTTGTTAATAAATTGTTTCTGGGGTTGTTTCATGCAACAAGGAGAGCAACGCACAATTCTATCGGAGATTCTATAAGGTAACCTAGTCTAGAAAGATTTCCAATCCATTTGCTCGTGGGCCGTCGCTTGCAATCTAATTTTTCGAATTCGAGAAACTGTCAATGAACACAATCAGCTTCCTCGATAATGGTTCCCAGTTTCCGATGAATTTTTCGAAGAATTCTCGGAGGCAACTCGCGTATTGCACTAGATGAGAAAGTAGATGTTCTATCGAACGAGATTCCACGTTCGAAAGCTTCTTCAAAATGCTTCACACGAACGGGGAATATGTCACAAAGCTCGTAACACGTACAGGATTATGGCGAACGTTTTAATACCAAAGATGTGAGCCTAACTTTCGCAATAAGGATCTCCTGTTATGAGAAATATGGCGTATTTAATATTCATGAGATACTCTGTCAATTACACGTTTGGAAAAAATTATTCAGAAAAATTTGGAACATTCTAAGTTTAGTTAAATTATTCGAAATAAATTTAACAAATTATGATTGTATTCGCAACAATTATAAATTGTAATAAATTGTTGCGTTCTTGTAAAAAGTTCAAATCTATAAAATCAAATTGAAACGTGATTAAATTATTACTAAATCGGTTAAAGTGTAAAAATCAGACTATTTGTTTTAATAATACTCCTGTCCTGTATAATTCGAAGTTCTTGAAAACATCGTAACTCAAAATTGATCTCTAACATAACGATGACATAACTCCAAAGCTCAGTTACATAATTAAAATTCAAAATTCACCTGAAATCTTCCCCAAACCCATCCCTATCTCTGTCCATCCAATAATCTCAAATTCCACATTTCCCAATCTTATATCAATTACTATACCACAATGATCACCGTACCTATGGAATTAAATTCCAGAATTAACGAGACAAAACCAACCCCTAACTCGAATTCACAGACCCAATCAAACCCCTGAAATTCGAATAATTAATCAACGACCACGAACAGATGACAGGCCAGCTGAATGCAAAGCTCGACAAGACAAATTACAACATCCGACGTGTAACTCTCTCTGAAGCGAGAGAATTTTCATCTCCAAGACCGAAGTCGTTAAGGGACAATGTTAAAAGTCGCAGGGTCATTAAACGTTTTTCGGCGGAAGGAAGTTCGACGTACGGGAAACTTGGAAAGTCATCAGCGGCGAGAAAGTTTCTCGTGTTTCATCTTTCGTGTCGCTTCGCGGAGTCTTCCCAACCCGAGAAAAGTGTCCTTTTTCACTTTCTCGGCCGACCTTACTCCGTAAACTAATACGAATCGGCGCGGAAGTGGCCGGCCCGCTTCCGTGTGGATCGCCAGGCCGCAAAGGATATCGTCTGTCGGCAAAAGGACAATGATGATGCCTCTTGCCACCGCGGTGGACCGATCTTTCCAGGGGTCGTCGTTCCTTCCAAACGCCATCGAACCATCGAACCCCTTTCTTCCACCGGAATTTCCTGTCTTTGTCGACATCCTCCGAGAAATTTTTCCAGTACGTTTTTTCCACGTGAAATAGTGTCTCTTTTTCTTAGTTGTCCTTGCGACGTGGAAAAATGTGGGTTATGGAGATATTTCGGTGTAGGGAAATGTATTTTTCCCAGAATGCGTGTGTTTTTACTTAGTATTTTTTGATCTTGGAAAATATTTTTTAAAATTATTTTGTCGAGAACTAAAGTGTTTCTTTTTGAGATTTTTCTAATATTTTTTAATCATGGGAAGTGTGCCTTTTGAATCGATATTTTTTGGAATTATTTCAAGGTAAATGAGAGGATTTCTTTTTGGCGTGTTTTTAAATGTTTTTGCGTGTTTTTTGACAATGTTTTCTTTCCTTCTTTGAGAGTATTTGGACTGTTTACCATTAGGATAATAATTCTTGAATTAGATATAATAAAATTCGAGACCTCGAGTGTATTTTCACAAACAATAAGTAATCTTCTACCGGATTATCGTTATACTCGTTGTATCGGTTTTAGCAAAAATACCACAGTTGGAGACAGCTAGTACGAACTACCTATCAAACAATACCTGTATCCCAAACATCCTCGCGAAAGCATTCTAACCAACAACTTAACCTCCTCGTCTAACTTGCCCCAAGAATACACAGAAACTTTTCTTCTCAACTGAACGTATTATCGCCCATATACCGAGCCAATATATCCGACCAATATACGAAACTAAACTGAAATATATCTCAGAAACATAGAAGAAGTACAGTAAAACTTTATGGCGTACAAAAAAGAATAAAATCTATCCCAAAACACATAGGGGGAAAAAAGAGATCATAAACACATAGAGCAAATTTTCAAAGGAAAATAAAACAGAGTACAAACTTAAAATACCTTTTAAAATACAAGAAAAATACCAAGAAAAAATTTTAAAGAAGAACACAACAGGGTACAATCTCAAATCAAGATATATTCCAACAACGCCAGAGAAGAATATAAAAAACCTATAAGAATAAATTCCAAAATTAAACTCCGCGGTGTGCAAAACAAAACTAGAATACATCCCAAAACCATACAAGAGAAAATCATGAGATATTCGTTGGAAGAAGTTCCAGAGAAGAACTTAATAAGCTACAATCTCAAATCAAACTATATTCCACAAACGCCAGAGAAAAATATGGAAAACCTATAAGAATAAATTCCAAAATTAAACTCCGCGGTGTACAAAACAAAACTAGAATACATCCCGAAACCACGGACAAGAAAATTATCAGAAACCGGTCGGAAGAAGTTTGAAAACTGGCTAAACTCGAGCACGGTGTCACGCGCGCACAAGAGTGGGTCCCCGCGGTTTTCGGCCGTCGTACCTTCGGCATTCTGCTCGATGCTGGGTCCCGTGTGTTCCCGGTGTATGCGAAAACAGCGCGATACTCACTGATAGCCGTTATTCCGAGACGATGCCCTTATATCTATCTCCCACCCGCAGCGCGTCTTTCGTTCCGGGCAAAAGCCCTCGTCCTCCTACTGCCTTCGCCGTCCTCACGCCCCCACCTGCACGGCTCCTCTCCACGTCTCTTCCTCGAGCTGCGGAGACCACGAGAGGGCCAGACGATCGTCCACGTGCCGGCGAAAGGATGCTCGGTGTCTTGCGGCCACTTCCGGCCCGCCGCGAGGACTCGCCGAGACCGCGGATCGATCCGGTGATCGAGTGTCGACAGGCCGACTCGGCTTTGTGGTTATAGGGATTTTCGTTTAATTGCATCCTCGGGTCGTTGCTTCCTGGCTATCTAACTTGGATCGTAGGTTAAGTTGAATATTAGGCTATGTTCTTTGGGTTTTAAGAGGGGAAAGTCAGAGTTAGCTTCTGTGGTTCTGGGGATTTTGGTCTAATTGCATCCTTGGGTCGTTGTTTCTTTGGTATTTTACTTGGGTCGCAGGTTAAGTTAAATTTTAGATTACGTTCTTTAGGTTTTCAGAGGAAAAGTTAAATTATAGGTTATGTTCTTTGGGTTTTTAGAGGGAAAATTTAAGTTTGGGATGTATCTTTTGGTCTGTAGGTTTGGGTTGTGTTCCTAGTGTCTTAGGAGTTACAGAAATGACGTATAAAGGACATTTGAAGCTCTTATGCGGGTTATGTATTCGATATTTAGGGTTGGAAGAAGTTAGATTGTTCATTTGCAGAGTATATTTAGCTTGGGTTTGGTTTGGGTTAGGTTTTAGTTGTTGGTTTGAGAGACTCCAATATGGATTGGATTTCTTGGGGTTAAGAGAAGTTTAGATTGTTTATCTGAGGTGTATCTTTGGTTTAGGTTAGGTTTCAGTTGTTGATCTTCTCAAGAATCTAGCATGGACCGTGGATTAAATGTACGATTAATAGTTAAAATATTAGGTACCCCAATTAGGTTAGGTCCTTCGAAGTTAAAATTAACAGAACTATACTACTTCTAATTCTCATTTCAAATTTTTCTTCTAATATTCTCAGTTTCTAAACATGAATCACGAATCATAACGCGTTTCCTCCAGATTTAATCAAAAAATCCTATATTAACCGTAAAACAAATACCAAACTCAACGAAATCGTAGATTATCGAGGGAAATTAACAATTTCCTACGCCGAACTAATTCTCGCTGTGTTATGAAACGTGACTGAATTTTTACGAAATAAGCTGTATCGCAACTTCCATCTCGGTTTATATCGTCCACTGTTCCATTAACTCGCGACGTTACCAATGCGACGCAATTTCCAAACACCTAAGAACCTTCGATCATTACGCATTCATTCATCGCTGCAATCTCAATCGCCTTGATTCCCCGAGCAATCAGGTATTTCGAATGGTTCTGCAATTCCTGCGATTGAGCTGAAAGACGTAAGTCCAATTGGAAGGGAGGAAATTAATTTGGCAAGAAAAAGGAGAGAGAAGAGGCGTGGTCCCCGCTACTGTTACGTTAGGAAGTGTCGTAATACATAAGCGAGTCGAAACAAAGCTCGTGCTCTTGGATAATGGAGCGCAGGGCAGCCATATTGCGATATATAACTCGCTAGATGCAATCGCGAGTAGTCTGAATAATCCTCTGCGCGCTAATGACCCTTTATCCTGTTTTACTTGCTACGCGCGAAGTTCCTCTCGCAAGTGTCTCCTTTCTTGATAATTTCGCTCGAATTGACGACTCGAGAACGTCCATGAAATTATGGTCTTTCGTAAATTTTCTAACAAGTCGTGTAACCTTAATCGGGAAAAAATTAGTGTCCTGTGTGGACAGTGTTCGATCATGATTGACGAGTATTTAGGTAAACAAATCAATGTGATTTTTTCCCGCAATTTAAAATTGACTTTCTTTGAAAAGATACAGGTGCTTATTACATACGAATTTAGCGTGTATCAAAGTGATCTATTTAATGTTTTTAAAAAAGGCGTGGCTTTACACGCTGCACTTTTACAAATGATGCAACGATGAGGTATTCACAGAGCTCGTTTGTCTATTCGAATGAATGGCACTGTTCCTTAGCACATTAACCACTGCTGTATAATCACGGAAACGGCTCGTGTATGCAAAACGACGATTTCGCTCGTTTATTGCCATCGACTATATCGGTCAAGAGCGAATGACACTTGAAAAACCGAAATCTTCTCGCCTTTTCACCCGTCCTGTTTTTACAATCACCGAATTGCTCCAGAAAACGTGTTATTAAATTCTGATTGCAAACGTGGTCGGTTTCTTTTAGAATTCGATAAAAACTAGGGTCCACGTATTCATCCGTACGATTTCATAATCTTGGTCAGAGAATAACGAGATTTAGATAGGATTCTGTTAATTTGCCCAATGTCACTATCCTTTCTAATCTATTACGAAAGTGTTCCTTGAGATGAAAAGAAACAATCAATTTTGAAAGTGATGTAAGTAATTCAAAATAATTGGAAAAATATTAATTATAAAATTTTTACCATGGAGTTTCTCTGTTCAAAAATCTACGATTTATTTTCGGTGAAATAATAGACTAAAATTCAAATGAAATTCTTCAAATTTGGCAGGGAGTAAACGAATTTGCGATTCGAATTAATTTTCGCGTCTGTATTTCTCGTGTTTTCGATCTCGCTGGCATTTAAAATTTTTCACACGAATCTCCGGTTCTCCGTTACGATTCTCCCGTGTATATCTTCCACGGCTGTCGTGCCTCGGGACTAACGAAACAAGTCGGCGTCATTGCGATTCAAAAAGCGAGTACACCAGGAGAAGGTTGGTATTCAGCGTATCGTAGAGCGATTCGCAAATTAAGATAAAAGTTCGCTGGAACGCGGACGAGATTGGGATCAAGCTCTGCATCTTGCTCGCGAGTTGACGTAAAGATACGGATCCTTCTGCCCTTGCGTGATTTACGCGTCGCACATTTTAAATTCAGATGCTTCGAATGACCGCTCGCGCTCGCTCGTGAATCATAAACGTCTGAAAAAAAGCGGATTCCGCGATGGTACGCCACTGCGTCCAGGATCTCTGCGCGAATCGCGAAAAGTTCGGAATTTTAATTTCGAATCTGAATTTTCCACGCGAAATGCAAATTTTATAATTTACGTTTCCGGTAAGAAGAGGAACAATATTTTCAACGCAAATTCGAATATTTTTAATAATAACATCCTCGAAAGTTCCATTCTGTATTTCAGAAGTAAAAATTTCCGAAATGAAGGTTTCCATTAAAATTTTCAAAGTTTAATTTATATGCGATTATTTTACTGTTTATTTCAATTCTTCGAATCGTATTTTAACCTCCTGTTCTAAAAAATATTAATCTAATATATCTCTAATATATATCTATAATATCTCTGCCTATTTTAACGCGAACAATTTCAAGTAAGCGGAGGAATAATAATTCTCACACGCTTTACGTGCATTTCTAAGTTCGGTTAAACGAGGCTTACGTAAATGTCGAGTATTCCCGGATCTTTGAAAAATGCGTGGTGAACAGGTTTGTCAAAAACACGCTTAAGTAACACGGTTGCCAAATGTGTCCCATTTCAAGCGGTCCCATAAGAGTACGGGAGTTCCTCAAACATTCGAGATACGATCGATCTCTCTTTTATTTTTATTTTTCTCTTTTTTTTTTTTTTCTCGCTAAAGTGGAACACTTGGAAGTCGCTCAAATCCAATGGCGGGCCTTGCGAAGACGGAGACGTGCTTTACGGACAGTTAAAGTAGATAATGCTCATGGTCAGATAGCGTGAAAGGGTCATTAAAGAGGAGTACCTGTTCCTCGAAGCATTCCGTGAACGCGCCTCAAAAGGCATTCTTTTAACACCTTTTGTAATCATAAACTCGCGGCAATGTCGAGTTTCTTCAGTCCAAAGGATTTCTATTCAACTCGGATTCTCGGATCTTATTCTCTCGTAATGCAAACGTTCAAAAATCCATTATTTCATGGTTAGGATTAACCACGCGGTTGGTTAAACGAGACACGTCATTTCTGATGACTTACGTGACTTCATAAAGGAAACATTTAAGTAACTCCGCTTGAAATAAAAAATAAAAGACTGAAATTCATAGAAATAACATAATTTAATAAATAAAGAACCTAGTTAGCAAATTTAAGGATAAGAAATATCAAAAACAAATTTTAAAGAATAAAATTTTTCTTAGAAAGTCAATACACAGAAGATATAATAAATTTTTGTTTCTTATTAGTCCGTGTCAAATAATGTACCTACTTTCTCATGATACATTTCAATAAATAAAGTGAACACATACGCATTGGAATAAGGAAAGTGAAGAACGTTAAAGAGAAAAGTAAATTAATTCTTCATGGACCAGTTCCAAATCGAAACGTTCAATGTTCAATGTTCTCATACACACATAGGCGTGTCTAATATTTGTCACGAGACACCGTGGAACAGAAGTGAAAGCAGTCATTTCCCGTCGGATTCTAAAGGCAGAGTCGATCGACTGTCTCGAAGCTGGAAGAGTCCCAGAACTCGTCCGCGGCGTGTTACGCTTCTAACAGCCGTGAAACCGTGAAAGGTTGGCTCGTGACCGTAATGTCGAAGCGCAACGGACACGCCATGGTATAGTTACGTTGTCCGCCGCGGTAGCGTCGCGGCGCTGCTGAGTACGGGGCCGAAATGGCAGAAAGGACGATCGCGGGAAAAGATCCCACGGTGTCGCTTCTCGCGACCAATTTCCGGTTCGACGCGATAGCTGGCACGAGATACGATCGAATTCTGCTCTGGAAAAGTTACCGAGGTTTCCACCAGCGGAAAGAGGTTAGGTTTCGGCTCCGTTGAGAGATTTACACGGGTTCGATGCTTTTATACGTTATGTTGCGAGAGAGGTTGTGTAATTGAAAAGTGTAGTCGGTTTCGATGGTACGAAATATAAAGTATGTTTCGCATATCGAGGGTTAGGTTTGAATAATAGTTTTCTTTTTTATGTCGCGTCGTAAAGGTTAGGGGATTTTGTGATTTCGCATAAGAGAGGGCGGTTTACAATGGATTTTTCTGGAAGAAGATTTGTTATTGATTTAAGGGTAGAATAATTGGAATGGTTCGAGGCGATATTGCGAATTTGCGTATTTTAGGAAAGTCTGATGTCGCTGTGCGAATATTTTCCCAAAAGATATTCCCAATTGGAGCATCCAATGCTCCCACAGGCTCGTAGATAATCTTAATAAATATGTCTTACTTAAATCAATATTTTTACCTTTCTCGCCCATGATATTGCAAAATAATTCATACCCGGGGCTTATCAGGGGTAGGATCAATATCCATGCAATATTCAACACGTATTCGCGTTATCGGGATAAGGGAAACCGTATCATGCGTAGGTTCCTGATAATCTTCAGGTAGTTCAGTATAATACAGTGGCTGCTGAAAGTGTTATAACATAATTACTAATCTAACTGAATATTTAATTCAGTTGTAGATGAACGAAAGAAATTCAAGAAACGTGAAAGATCTATTTAACGTTTTGTTTTGTATATTTCTTAAGATAAACTTGTAACTCTTTATGAAATAGAGTATGGCACAGTAGCAAGAGGTTATGTATCTCAGAGACTGGTATTCTAGGGTTCTTCGGTGCACTTCCTCGGCTCTTTGCTCTCCTGCTGTCGCGCCTCTGTCACTTGGACATCGTTGTGATGCAATTCATTGTTTACGAGCGGCATTTCAATACAATAGTGTGAGAACTTGGCGAAACGTGGGGAAGAAATGTCTCGACGTATCCTTGGCACACCCCAATGCACTCAACGTTTGCAGAAGCTAGGCCTTGCTCGAGTGAGGTCACACTCGGTGAACCCAATTACAACTTGACACATATACAGAGTGCATCAGAGTTCAGATGAAGAAACTCTTATCTTGGGAAAAAATTTCGCGTCAAAATCTTTGCCTAGAATCTTAGGATCTTTAGGATCCTAGGCTCTTTGGGACCTTGGAATATTTCAAATCTTAGAGTTTGTAGGATCCTAAGCTTTTTGGGACCTTGGAATAATGAAATCTTCGAATTTTTAGAATCCTAGACTATTTAAAACCTTAGGATCTTTAAAATTTTTTAGCTTTGAGGATTCTAGGTTCTTTAGGATCTTAGGATCTTTAGAATTTTGAGGCCTTTCGAATTCTAGGCTTTTCAGGACCTGAGGATCTTTAGGATTTTAAGATCCATAGGACTTCAAACGTTTTAGAGCCTTAGAATTTTTAGAATCTTGAAATATTTAAGATCTTATCGTCTTTAAAATTTTACTTTCAGATCTTTAAGCTTCCAAATTCCTTAGGAATTCCAGAATCTTCAAAATATTAGGATCCGTAGGATTCCGAACTCCTCAAAACCCCAGAATCTTCAAAATCTTGGAATCTCTATAATTTTATCTCGACACGGCAACACTTAACCAAAATTGCAAATAGACACCCCAGATCGTCACGAGCATCGGAAAAATTCCGCAAAAATCCCCGCTCGTCAAATTATTCCGGCAAAACCGAATCATCGTGGAGGTAACGAGTCCATTCAACTCTCGTCCAGGTGCAGCATGCAAACGAGCGTTCTGTTCGCTAGACGAGAGAGGGGAAGATCGGCGGCGTTAGATTAGGAGTCATTACGCGGTGTCTCTTGGCCGTTTCGCGAAACGTAACACTCGACGAGAACTGCGAAGATCGCGGCAACTTTTCCTAAAGCTAGACACGAGCAAAGGGGCAGATGCGCTTGTCATTCCGGAGCAGTAGGACGTCGGGGAACGGAACTTGGAACAGTTAACGCGGCCGCATTTCGATTTCACGCCACGTGTTCCGGGGCGAACGAGAGTGAAACTTGCACGGTTGAATAACCGTGTCGTAACTTAGGAGGAAGCTGCCATTT
The DNA here is from genome assembly GCA_002201625.1 of Euglossa dilemma. Classification (NCBI taxonomy): domain Eukaryota; kingdom Metazoa; phylum Arthropoda; class Insecta; order Hymenoptera; family Apidae; genus Euglossa; species Euglossa dilemma. The sequence goes on from NIJG01000029.1 coordinate 4,549,429, forward strand.
TCGATTTCTTTTCCCCTTTTTCCTTTCCTCTATGCCTTCTCGCATCTGCTTTCTTACCGTCGTTGAATATAGAGCAGCTCGATAGAAGCTGTCATCTTTTATTTCTTCCACTATCTTCCTCTTAGCATCTGCTTCCTTTCTGCCGTTCGATACGGAGAAAATTAGTATAATATGCCATTTACTTCTCTCCCTGAACCTCTGGCATTTTATATATGCTTCTGAATAATCGTTGAACATTGAAACGGCTGATAGGAGTCGTCATTTTGATTCTTTTTCATGTTCGAAAAAAGTGTATTTTTTTGCCTCTTTTGAATCTTTAAAAGAAGCGTATATCAAAGGAAAGTGGCATTAAAAGTCACCATTTTATTTTTCGACATTTTTTAGTTCTTCTTGATGTTGGAAAGAAATGTATATAAAAGGAGACTGGTATTAAATTTACGATATTTATTAAAATGGAGATAAACAAGTACGAAAATTGATTAAGAGAGATAAAAATCGAGAAACTTGGCGAGTCTGAAAAATGGCCGCAGTTATGCACGACACCTCTCGTGTCTGATTAACGGGTAATTCATGGGTTACACGTGGTATATGGCGAAAGCTACGCAAATTAACGAACGAAACTGAGAAACGAGATCAGCGAACGCGTGGCCCGTTAATCCGATTTTGTAACGCCGAATTTACGAGCGATTTTACGACTAACGTGGGCCTCTCGCAACTTCCGGATGACTCACGTCTCAATTTGCAAGCGTTATAATTTCAGGAAAGTTGGAGGAAATCGACGAATTTAACGCTCGTGAATGTCGCTTTCCTTTTTTTTCGGTTGTTTCGTCGTTGCATGGGATACCGTGCAATCTCGTTTCAACAATAGGATATTATTCCTTGTCGTAATTCGTGATCAAGTGAGTGAAGAAATTTCACTCGCCTATGGCCGATATCTTCTCTTTAAAATTACCATATCGCGAAAATAATTTTGCAATCTTCCAATCCATTGAAATCATTTACTCCGCACATGTTTTTCGATTAACTATTATATAACTTCTTTCCAAACATACCACGTGCAATATGTATTATTTAATTATTAATATTACCCTTGACATTGATTTCACTATTACACAAACCTTTGGACAATCGCAGAAATAAATAAATTATCCTAACGCGTATCTTAATAAATCAATCAGGAACAATCACCAATGATACCACGAAGAATCATCCATTAAAAGTAATGAAAAATCGAATTCGAAGAAGAAAAAATTAAAAAATTGAGAAAGTGTAAAGAGACTGCGATGTCTCTGCACCTATAGAACTAAAAATAGGAGAAAAATTTAAAAATTGAGAAAGTTTAAAAAGACTTCCGATGTCTCTGCGCCTATAGAAATAGAAATTGAAGAAAAATTAAAAGATTGTGAAAGTTTAAAAAGACTTCCGATGTCTCTGCACCTATAGAACTAAAAATAGGAGAAAAATTAAGAAATTGAGAAAGTTTAAAGAGACCTCCGATGTCTCTACACCTATAGAATTAAAAATAGAAGAACCATCGATAGATGCTCGCAAGAGGATAACGTTAACCTCCCAGAGTGTTGACAAACTCGAACATAAGTTGAACACGCGCGGACTTTTCGCGGGCAAAAGCTTTTCATCCGCGGAAGCAGAATCGTGTCTCTGGAGATTCTAGATAAGCGGTATAATGAGGCGAGATAGCAAACGATTGCAAAGCCCTGTCCCAACAGACGTGGGAACAGGAACGTGTAAACACGTGGATCGCCATGCCGGCTCTGCCATTTTTTTTTGCCTCTTCGGCTCGGCTTGTGTCTACCCGTTTATTCGTGGCTCGACAACGCCCCATCGAACAACTTGCACAACAGCAGAATGTTAAAGCTGTTTCCTCGTGGGGTTGAACTGATCAATGTTTGGAATACGAGGATTAGAAATACTTGGGAACAGGAAGTATCGTCATTTAGTGTAGGTTCGGTTTCACATTTGCACGAGTTCGTAGAAGAAATAGGGGTTGTTGTCGGAGTTTGATAATAATTAATAATAGGTCGAATTTTAGGTAGAAAATTCTTATTAATAACGATTTTTAATTGGCGAGTTTTTATTTGCAGTTTCTATATTTTCGTTAATGATAATATTTAGTTAGTAAATGTTCTTTAATAATGATTTTTTATTAGTATAAATCAGTAGAAATCAGTAGAAATGATGTTATTTAATCGGTAAATTTTAATTACTATAATTTTCAATATTTTTATTAATTAAAATTGTTAGCAAATAAACTTTTACTGATCGTAATTGTTCCTTAATAAATTTTCTGTGAATAATAACGATGACTAGGATGAATAGATGAAAAGGATGAAAAGATTAAAAGTTATGGTGAAAAATTGTATAATTAGTTATTAAAAAATTATATACTGGAGATGTGTCGAGTAAAATAGGAATTTCACAAATGTGAATTTATTTCTTCGGTGTATTAAGGTTATGGTATATGAAAATATCGGTCGAATTAATTTACAATTTTTTTTTAATTTGCACCAGATTACGAAGAGACCGGAAGGTTCGTATATTCATTGTCATAAATGTATTCGCGGCCACGGTACGCTCTTTTCGTGAACGTGCAGACAGCGAACAACAGGAAGCGTACTAGTTCCATTTCCTATTAACTCCATTATTCTTCTCCGCCATTAATTTGCCGGTGAAGGCGTAACAGAGGATTGAGAAGGTGTTGAAATTCGAAATTGGAACGGCGAGATATGCCGATGATTATAGCCTAGACATTCGCATAACACGCTGACGGCACGTCAACCAGGACTCTCCACTGAAATTAACCAAAATTTCTATGATTTGCCAAAAATCTGAGGATACCTCGATCGACGACAACATCGATGAAAATTGAAACCAAACATTCTTTAAATTACCAAAGATATTAAGAATCCTGGAAATCCCTATGTTAAAATTAACTTGCGTTAAAATTCCAAAAAAGAAACGGAAGAAAAATTTTTTTAATTTCGGTCAACTGTAGGAAAATTTAGAAACTCAGAATTTACGATATTATAAAATATTCTCCAAATTGCAATAGACGAATATTAAAAATAATATAGTGGAAAATTGAAAGTAATTTTTTTTTTTTTTAACGTTTGAAGGAACGATTATAAGGTATCGGAGTGTCGAAAGAGTTGGAAGTACGAGAAATCACGATTTCGCGCGATATATAACGAAAACGGTTTCGAGATCAGACAGAGGGGACACCAGTTTAGAGGTGCAGTGGGAAACTAGGGGACTAACGAGGTCACGTGGCTGCTGTGAGGTGCCCCTGTGTGATCCTTCCCAGAAAACGCCACACCCTTCGACTTTGCGAATCACGAGACACACGATTCACGCTCGACGCCCGCAAGGACGGCGTCGCCGTTCCTTCCTCCAGAGACCGACACTTTTTTTCCTTTCCACTCGCTCGTGAATCACGCTGCTGTTTTATCTTTTCACACGTCTAGCCACGACGAAAGGTGTTAACATACCTGTTACCCCAGTCTAAGTCCACCGGGACCGGGGCAAAAATCTTCGGGTTCCACTTTTCTTCGTTTCGAGAACTTGCTACACGTCTGGTGACGATTTAAGGGATTACGCAATATCGAGTTGGGCAGTTGCGAAATCGGTATTCTGGTCATTTTTGCTACTGGAGGATATAGGGTACTAAATTTCCGAATATATGTATTTCTAAATTCCTAAAGTTCCATGTTCTCAAATTTCTAAATTTCTAAGTTCCCAATTTTCAAGTTTCCAAGTTTCTATATTTTTAAATTCCCAAAGTTCCGAATTGCTAAAATTCTAAATTCGCAAATTTCGAAATTTCTATATTTCTAAGTTCTTAAATTCTCAAATTTCCAAAGTCCCAAGTTTCCAGATTCCTAAATTTCCAAATTCCCAATTTTCAAATTGAGAATTCTTCAAGACCACATACTCGCTCTTCTATATTTTCCACTTCGGATGCTCGTACACGTGTATCTTCTTTGTACGCCGACTACTCGGTATTCCATGAACGTTTCGCTTGATACAACTCCAAATCGGAAGCGGAACTCTCGAGCCTTCAAGGATCCATCATCGTCGACTGAAACACCGGCGATTTCTTCCAAGAAACCCTATCTATTCGCATCTCTCTACCGCGAAGTGGAAAACACGGTAAATGGTTCAATGTCGATCGGAGGAAGGCTTAAGTCATTCGAGTATAATGTAACTGTAACGCGTGTGAACGTAACAACTCTTCAGCTCCCACTTCATTACCGATGCACCGAGCGTTCCTGTGAAAACGAAAAAATGAAAAAAGGAAAAATTCACTGAAATAACTAACGATGATTAGATATTCCGCAAACGCGTTTCGGCCAGCGATGTGAAAACGGCAGAAATTTTCAATGGAACGAAAAGGAAAATTCTAATTACTCGTTTGCCGCTGTTTAATTATCCTCTGCTTATTATTAGGTTATTTGGTAATGAGGAGAGATACGTTACATCCACTTGTTGCCTCATCCAGTGAATACTGGTCGGAAATTCTAGTTCTACTTCCTGTTGGAATTTAGATAACAATTATAAGGGTCATTGTGCCGAGGGAACAGAAGATATTGTGTAGCTTGCAAATGAACCATGCTGCAGATAATCAGGGGCAAAATAGACTGTAGTTTCTATAGTAATTTCGTGTAACTATACTCCTTTCGTATGAACAAAAATTCCAACAAAGATTCATTGAAATAAAAAATCTATTTTGAAAATATCGTGTATCAAATAATATTTTTATTTTAATTATTTATCTATATTTCTTTATTTCGAACGATTCGTATTTGAATTTTCATATTCTTCGTTTATGGTTTTTCCGAAAATAATTATAGAGCTATAACGAATTATATTTATGGCAAATTCAGGAATCGGATGATTAAGGAAGATCGATGACTCGAACTAGGTCAACGGAAGCACGTGTCAAAACGTCGATAATTGATCGAGATCCATGGGAAACAGAATTTACCGGTATATTAATAAGCGGCTGTCAACGAGATGATATAACGAGCATGCAAGTTTCGCACCAGGGGTTTCCCATTGATTAAATCAGGTTAGCAGCTCCATCTGTATTGATGGACCATTGTCTGATCCGCTTTTCGATATTGTTGTCACGTTCGAGATCGAGAACCTTGAAAACGGTACGTGAATAATTCTATAATTGATTTCATTTTCATTAAAAATGTCGTTCCCTTATAATTTCCAAATAAAAGAAATTTTAATCAATTTCTCAATTGAAAATCAGATCATCGTAAACCGAGTTACTCAAACTATTCCACAATTTTTGCTGGTATTACTTATTTTATATTAGTTAATAAATAGTTAATAAATCAATTTTACTAACCCCCGAAAGAATC
>NIJG01000029.1:4555067-4590069 GCA_002201625.1 Euglossa dilemma
CCACCGATAAACCCGGATATTCGTTCCAATCAATCCCAGCCGTTTTCCCTTCGTAAATAACCCCATAGGATCATTGGCGCGCTTGCTACGCCCACGGAAAATCATTCGATAGATCAAGCCACCCTCGACTTCCTTCAATTCACCGACTCGCAGGACGAAACACACGGATTCTGCTGCTCCCTATACGAAATCAAACGGCACCGGGTCCCTTGACATTAATCGCCGGCCATTTCCTCGGGCCGTGCGTCAGCCGCGTGTTAACAAGCTTCCTTGGTCCGGCGTGTTCTTGACCGCGTGCGCATGCGTGCGCGCTAGATGGCGCTGCTATGCGCACGTGGTCTCGCGCGCCATGTTCGAGGGAAAGCGGCGGAAGGCAAGGTTGCGTGTGCACGGAGATCAGATCCGAGATAACCGACGACACGTCGTGCATGGAACCGAGAGATAGAGGCGGCAGGGAGAACCATCATCTGGGGTGAGAATCCTAGGGAGAAAGGGAGCGAAGGGTGGCTCAGAGTCCTGGGGAATTAGGACGAATGAACTAGCCGGGATTTCCCTTCGAATTGGATGACACATTCCAAGTCGGAGCTTCACGATCGCCTGGACAAATTGCACGTTTTATCTACGTTTCTGATCAATTTAGATACTTCGAGATCTTATCTAGAAGATTGCTTTTGAGTTTCCTTATAATTGATGGTGTAATGAATTATTTTGCGATTTTTGAAACTGACTTCGCGGTTTGTTTAACTCTTTAAGGCACGGGATTTCAGAGAATAAAATAAATCCATGACGTATGGAAATTTTATTGCGTTTTAAATTAAAGAAAATTGGTATCTTTTATTAATAAAGGTATTGCATAATATAGACATATAAAAAGATAATAATAATTCGATTCAGTTTGCCGTTACAGGCTGGGACTCGAATATTCCCACCGTGTCTATTGCAATATTTCGAGATGGGTCCAAAAATGTCCCACAATGCATTACCTTGCATCAAAAAGGTGAGACATTTTTAATCCCAACGTGCCCCAAAGAGTTAAGGTATATATTTTCGTACATTTTTCTTCAGAGCAGTTTAAAATAAGAATCAAGGGTATCTGCATGGGTGGTTTATGAAAATTTGAGTAATTATAGCAGACTGAACGAGTGTTTAAAGGAGATACCGAGATTACGCGCAATTGTTTTATTTATCAGTTCGTGTGATAAAAATTCCCCTAGTTTCTCATTCCCGACGATTTGATATGTCAATTCGATACGCGCTAGGTTTCTCGGTGAAACATAGAGAAACCGATACCGACGTTTGGAAATGTGTATGCGCAATTGTTTTATTTATCAAGTCGAGCGATCAAAATTTCCCTAGTTTCTCATTTCCGACGATTCTATAATAATTCATTTATCAGCTGGAGTGATAAAAATTCCCCTAGTTTCTCATTTCCGACGATTTGATATGTCAATTCGATACGCGCTAAGTTTCTCGGTGAAAAATAAATGAAGAAAGGAAGAGTAGGTATCGAGAAAATGGTAATCAAGGTAGATTGGCATGCTCTTTGGCCGTGACGCGGTCTGACGGAGGGTCGGTTTCGAGAGCCGGGGTATTAGCATGATAGAAGCAGAAATGGGAGAACAGTTCATAGCCAGCCAGGCGGATACGTTTCATGCGTGCCTGGCCTCTACCTGCGTTCTCTTCCCCGTATCGCGATTCTATACCCGTGTTCCGTTGCTTGGTGATTGCAGCGTTTATGGCAGGACGGGAGGCGCAGGGAACTGATCGGGCCCCTACGCGTGGTGCATCGGTACGTGAACATGGTGGAACAGACGGCCGAATACTACAACGAGACCACGCAGAAAACCGAGACGGTAAGAAGAATTTTTTCTATGCCTCGTCACTTCTCGTATCGTATCTAACCTCGTAGATTTTCCCAAAAATCAACCAACATCGAGAAAAATATTTTGGGACTGAAGCTTCGAATAATCTCTAAGTAATACCGAATTGAAAATTTGTATTATCTTTTATTACGATATAATTTGGTAAATTAGAAACGCGGAATATCGGATTAGTCCCAAAATAATATTGGCATTTTCGATATAACATGGTCATAGTTTGGGTTGAGAAAATTTTGTCGTATACAATAAATAATTAAAAAAGGGAAGAAGGTTTATGGAATATTTATTATTAACGAAATGTTGTATTAGGTTCATGGGTGTGAACCAGCAATGGGGTACAGCTTTGCAGCTGGGACGATCGACGGGCCAGGATCGTTCTCGTTCAAACAGGGCACAACCACTGCGAACCCGATGTGGAACGCGGTCAGGAACCTACTAGCAACCCCTACGCCCGAAGACATAAAGTGTCATGGCGCCAAGCCGATCCTCCTTGCCACAGGACACGTAAGTTCACAGTGAAACACAGTTATATAGAGAATAATCACGGAGAAACTTGAAAAATTGTCCTCACCGAGACACCGACTATTTCTAACCAATTTCGAAACGATCGAACAATTAATTCATCATTTGATAATGATAATTTTTAATTCTGTGCACAACCTGAAGCTAGTATAATTTTNTTGTCTTGATGTGACCGTGACACCGACTATTTCTAAACAATTTCTAAACGATCGAACAATTAATTCATCATTTGATAATGATAATTTTTAATTCTATGCACAACCTGAGGCTAGTATAATTTCGAACGTTCTTTTATTTCTTTTATATCTTTTATTTCCGAATGAATATCGGTTTCTTTGTTTACGATTTATTTGTGTGATTTTCAGATGAATCTTCCGTACGAATGGCAGCCGAAAATCGTGTCCACGCAAGTGGCGTTGATCGGAAACGTTGTCATTGCCGGTGTACCGGGAGAATTCACAACAATGTCCGGAAGAAGATTGCGAGAGGCTATCAAAAGGGTCATGAATGATGCGTCCGACGACGAAACCTCCGTTATAATCGCCGGCCTCTGCAATACTTACAGCGATTACGTCACTACACCGGAGGAATATCAAGTAAATCGTAGATCATTCTTACCGTTCGCTTCCTTCCGACGTTTTTAGAATAATCTTTCTATCCCCTGTTACGTCACCACCCTCCTCTAGAGTCGTTTCGAAAGCGGCCGGGATTATTTCGTTTCCGATAAACATTGAGAACAGAACTCAGAGGATACTTATTAGACTTTGAGATAAATTTGTGAAAATTGAGCCGATCTATATCTAAATATCATCGCGAAAATTGAGAGTATCATAAATAAATGAGAATTAGACAAAAAATATGACAAAATATGATTTGAAAATCTTTAATTCTATTTAATTTAAATTTCATTTCATTTAAATTTTATTCTCATCGCGTATTAAGCGTAAATTAATCGGTTTAAGTAATTCGCAACAATTTCGTGGTGTAATCTTTCAGCTCCAAAGATACGAAGGCGCGTCGACCATATTCGGGCCTCATACGCTCACGATTTATTTAAAACAGTACCAAGAACTCGCGACAGCTGCCATACTTGTAAGTACATCGTCGGAACGTTTTTCTTTCGCCTTCAAAAATATCGCGACTTTCCTTCGAGAAAATAAAGCATTCTCACAATTTTAATTTCGATTTGGACTTAGAAAAGGGACGTTGAGCCTGGCCCAACACCTCGAGACTTGCGACACGAGAGTCTTCTCTCGTTTGTCACGCCTGTTCTCTATGACACCCCGAAATGGAACAAGAATTTCGGGGACTGCATCAAACAGCCCCAGAAATACGCAAAACCAGGTGACATCGTCACTGCGGTATTTGTGAGTATGCTAATAATAACTCTAAATCATCCAAAATAAAAATATGAATCTATTCTCGTAACTTTTCCGATTTTTATATCACTCGGTAAAAAAAAAAGATATCTTGTCACGTCATAACGCAAAAATAAAATCTCATAGTTTTAAAAATACGAAGCTTCTGAAAATAAATACCAAGTCCGTGAAATTTAATAGAAAATCAATTTGTATAAAAAAAGAATTGCGAGTTATATTTTTATTTCACGGTCTTCCGATGAATAAAATGTTTCGTATTATTTTTATGCATAATAATAGAAGTGCATTAATCGTTCGATATCGAATAAAAGCAAGGCAACCATGACCCAGTTAGATCGAAGGAACGATAACAGTACATCGATGCATGCACGTTATGTAGTATCATATAATGGAATTTGAATGGCGCGTGATGTGCCATATTCAAAATGGCGGTGTGCAGGTTCGCGATCCATTTAACAAACGATCCACGTCCGCAATAAACGCAGCTTAGAAAATGCTATAGTTCTTGAATAAACAACCAAAAATTCTTTTTCATGACCAAATAACAGGAAATTTCTTTCAAGGCCTTTATACTAACCAATCGTTCCAAAGAAGTTAGGTTAGGAAGTCTAGAAGACACGAAAAGATGTCCTCCCGAGTTTCTCTTTCCCTTTTTCACTTCTTTCTCTGTTATTTCGAGAACTATGGCAATTCTCGATCCTACAACCATGCGTTTCATAAAATTCTGAATTTAGCGAACCCAATTCACTCATCTATAACATAATTTCTTTCTATCTTTTGCACATGTGCATATCTCGATTATTTTCGAATTCCACGATTTATAATTCGTTCGTCGCGTAAACTTGTTCACGAAGACGCGAGAAGAGCAAAAATTTCATGAATATCGTTTGTCATAAATTTACTCGTATTTTCACCAGGTTTCTGGCCACCCACGTAACAACCTGATGACTGAGAGCTCGTTCCTGACGATCGAGAAGCTCGCCGAGGATGAAGTATGGGTGCCGGTTGCCAATGATGCCAGTTGGGAGACCAAGTGAGTACTTTATCCCTGTTTTTTTTATCTACGATTGATCCTCGAGTCGACAAACAGAAGAATTTCTCGAGAAAGGAATAAATTTCTATTTCAGAAACAAATTTTGAGAATTAACTTGTACATAACACACTTGGAAAATTGCTTAAAAAATTCTTTAAAAAATTCCTTTAAAAAATTGCAATGAAGACTATAATAGGAGTATCGATCAGCTAAGGGTATCTGATCAGCCATAAAACTGGCTATCTGGTAGACAAATAATAACGATATTTCATCTCTGTCTGGTTGTATCGTCGATACAGGTTCAAATGGCAAAGGACGTCGGTGATTCTTGGCGCGAGTCAGGTGACCATTACTTGGCAGGTCCCTCAGGACATTAAAGACGGGGAATATCGTATCAGACACAACGGGTACTACCGTTATATCCTTGGTGGCGTCTTCCCTTACTACGGCGTGTCAAACCACTTCCAGGTAAATTGAAGAAACTGGTTTTAACATTGAAAATCATTTTCTTTATCTACATATACATACCTATATTCCTGTAATATATATTCTAGAGCGAGATATTGAATGATGGTTTCATTAATAAAATAAATTAATAGTATAAATGTGTAGAAGACGATGAGGATTCGAGTCGTTAGAATCTAGTTAGAGTTAGTTAGTGGTGGTTTAGTGTTGAGCTACTTTAGAGTTGATCTACTGTTGATTTAAAGTTGACTTAATTAAGTTGTAATTGAAATAACCAAAGTGTGTATATCTTTTTTTAATCATTTAATAATTAAATCATGTAAATATTCGTAATAATGCTTAATCGGAGTGTTAACATCAGTAGTTGTTACATATTCATTTTTTTTTTCAAATTACTTTCTTAATTTCTTCTTTTTTATCGAAAGTGTGATCGAGTAATTCAGCGAACCATAAAAATCTTAATCGGACCAATTTATCAAAATCTTACTACATTTCTCTTTTTACGGGAATAACTGAAGTAGGCTGAGAAGGTTTCGTAGGTCCCGACGAAGCATAAAAATCTACCTTATCACCCTCGCAGAGTTCCCCTGTAATTTTGCGATTTTTAACAAGCTTCTCCTAACGTGCCATCAGAGCCGACAGATCGGTGACATTTCCAACAGCCCGAGATCCTAACTGCCGTTCTTACAGGCACCATAGCCAGTCACGTGACATTTTCTATTGATCATTTCAGGTTATAACCAGCCGGCCAAAGGCTTGCAGGCGACGTTACTATGAATAACCAAGCCGTGATATTCTTAGCCCCGAATGAAATGCCTACGCTTAATTCACCGACTGAATCTGGCCATAATTCAGCTGTGAAGGCCATATAAGATAGCACGGGATACCTCGTACGCTCTTCTCCTCGTGATTTTCTTTCTTCTATCCCTTTTTTATTGTACAGTGTTGTATTATAATATCTTATCGACGCGTGATCTCCTTAAAACGTAGTGGCAATAACCGTTAGAGCGTAATTGAATCTTGATTAAGGCTCATTATTAAACCACGGTGCTTTAGACCGTGGTAATTCGCATCGTGTAAATTAACTGTCCAACGCGATAGAAAATAAAAGGATAATTTATAGAATCGTACGTGTGATTTATTTACTTACATCAGCGTTAGATTAATTAATTCTAAGGTACGATAGTATTTATGTAATTACGATTGTAATACGTTATGATATGCGTAAAACCGGTCAGTGATTGTAATTGGTAATTATTATGAATATAAATATTAAGCACTATATCCGATATTATATGTGACGATTATTAATATATTATAATATATTAAATACTATGTAATAGAATTAGGATATAATTATTATTTATATTCGTATAAAAATTTCCCCGATCTTTTGTAATGGTGTTTTTTATTATTTGTATTTATGTAACTAGTGCAATTGGATTTTGCAAGTAAATAAAATTGCAGATTTACTTAAAATTCTTTTTTAAGAAAATTGGGAATGGAGTGGAAATGTGTCCGAAAAAGAGTCAGAAGTTTCACGCTACGAGAACAGGTCCTAAGAAGTTCCTCTGGTGCTATTAGCACCACGTTATATAACACGGTCCTCGAATGTTGTACAAAGTTTCTACCAGATTATGGCAACATCCGCGTATAATCACCGCATTTTAACATAGAGACGACGAGGGTGGCTTGTACCAAAGTTAACAGTATCTTTCACGAAAACTCGCCTTGCAGTTTGAAGCTGAAGCTCATCGCATTTACAGAACTGTAGAAATATCGAGGTTAGTGTAATCGCTCTACACATTTAAATAAATTTCTTTATAAACGTTATTCCAAATTTTTAACACATCCATTCAGAGTTTGCCTCTACGTGTTTATTGGAAATATTGACCATGGTGGCGCTAGTGAGTTAGAAAGAAAATGGTCTTAAGGTTGAAAAGTTTGCTCCTGAAATAGTTAATACAAACATACTAAAAAAATTCGACTGATTAAAGAGAAAACTGTCTACCAAATTCTCGCAGCTGATAACAAAATTTTTAATTCTCAAATAAAGATTAATAAATCGCGAAACCATCTTAAAAAATGATCGTTTAGTCGGAAATGAATTGAAACAACGAATAAAGCGGTAGAATATAAAATTCTCCGTACTTTTTATCCTTTTATTAAACCCTGAGAGATCTCGTCTAAAGATACAGTTATCGAATTCGCGGGTTTTCGGCAAAAATACGTATCGTATTGTTCCGCGATCATTGCAGTCGGGTTTATCAGAAATCGACACGCCGATAACGTCTGAATTTCAGGAAAAGAAAAACCGCGACTCGCGTCCAAAAATCTAAACTACATAATTCCCAGTCGCGATTCGATCTCTACTCGAAAATAGTCGACGAAGTGGGATTCGAAGCGTTAAACAACGATTATAAATATCTGGAAACTAGATCGCGACACGTGAATTCGCGTTTCAAAGGTCGAAGGACTGTGAAAAGAGGCGAAGTATATTTCGCGATGGCGTCGAAGGGGAGGAAAAGGAATTAATTAAATTCATTCGGCCGAATCTCGCGCGAAAATCTCGTCTCGAGAAGAGCAATTCCACGGAAACTTCGAAGTTGATACCGACCTACTGAAACAGCTTCGATATCTTTCGATATCTTTCGTTCTGAATGCAAACTAAGAACCCCACTCTGGGCTCTTAAATGAATCGAGTCGATATCGAGAATTTTTTCCAATGGAAGCTTTCATCTTGGGATCCTTCATCGAGATTTCATTAATCGAATGAATTTTATTATTTCTCTAAATTGCATCGAGACTGGGATTAATATCGACAGCCGTGAAATAGGAGTTTGGTGATTGACGAAGAATTTAGATTAATAACTTGGAAATATAAATTTAATGAATTTATCAGGACATCCCATAAATTTGTTCCGCACCGCTATTTACATTTTTAATCATTTCATAAATATATTTTATAAACATAAGGAGATAAACCGGTATAATAAATAGGGTTTCATGGTTCTGTTGGAACGAAAGGTTAATTAATATTTAAGGGTTAATTAATATTAAATTAATACTTAATATTTAAAGGTTTATTCGACATATAGTTTTAAATACAAGAGTAAGGTATTGATACAGATATTGTCAGGTTTATTAAAAATGCGAATCTGATACTATGAAATATCTTCGCGGGTTTTTTTATATGGTGTTTTATGCTGATCGCAGTGGCTAACCGAGTGACCCGAGACCTTTGTCCTTTGTCCTAGAGGAGTTGCCGAAGTAGTCGAGTGGTCTTTTGGGATTTAGCTATTTTTCCGAAAGTCCAAGGTGACCCGGATCAATAGACGGAATTACTATGTCATCGCAAAAAGAGGATACAATGAAACGAATACGATCCTTGACAAAGATAATCCAATGAATAGCTTGGGAATGTGTAAATACAATAACATTGCTGTCATAAAATTGGGTTATAATATTAAATCGTGTTATTTACAGTAATTGGAGCAGCGAATTGATACAAGTATAAATTATAGCATGTCAGGAGTGAAATTTGGCCAATTCAGACGTAGAAATTACAGCAGAGCCCTCTTTGAAGTTTCTCATTCGTCTGGCTCGAGTATTCCAGGCAACTCCATTACTTTTTACGGCGGGAAAAATGTGTCGTGAGATGGAATTATTCTTGTTAAAGGAAAGAATCGTCCAAGCCGAAGGAAATATCCTTTCCAACGGCTATTTTTCGAGGTTTCGAGGTTTCTGGGCCATTTCTGCCTTTTTTTCATAAACAGCCATGCTTCTCCAACATCTGTAACCTAATCTACACTCGTTCCTCGACCAAAATTAATTAACTTCCTTTATCCATCGATATAAAACAAAGTTAGATTAATTACAATTAAGAAACAATGGCAGTGATACAGGATAGACAATATTACAAACGAAAATTACCAACTTCTTTCAATTTAATTACTGTCATTTAATTACAATTACCGTTGCATGCCAAATATTCTAAAAATATTATCCGCGAATTAATATGTCAAAAATTAATTCGCATTAAATTTTTAGCTAACATGCCAATTATTTCTAGTAATACTTTTGCGTCCAAATTTCACCAAGTTCGTTTTCTGCGATAATTAAAAAGCCATCGAGACTCGTTGAATCTTAAGAATCAACGATCGATCATGCTGATAATTACGCGATATTTTTGCACGCAGAAATTTCGCCAGGACGAATGGCCGGGTCCCAAATGGATCGGATTCGGACTCGGAGCTGGCGTCGAGTACGGTGAAAATTATGGTAAAAAAGAAACCGGGGGAAAAATACGAGCCCGGGGTTCAAGAAACGGAAGACGATCGCCGGTGAAGGATAAGAAAAATGGCCCCGGAGAAGGGAGGTACTTCGCGAACGGGTTTTCGCAACGTGAGGCGGCCGAAACGAGAAAATAACAGCCGGCATAAAAGTCCGTTTAACGAGGAATGCGGTCAACGATCTGGAATCTCCAGCTATGTAAAATCGTCCGGCAGATTTCGCGAGATCGCCTAATTAAACATGAGTGCTGATTCGACCGAGAGAAGAAGGAAATATCCTCGTTCGATTATTGAAATTCGCTGAGATTCTCGAACGCTTTCAGCGACCACTAATTGGATCACGACAGACGATGCTTGTAATTATGGAATGCTAATTAGGTATACAAGGATGAAGATCTTATCGTAACGAGTTTGACTATGTTCAAATCGGAGAGGGTAGAGAGAAATGGAAATTTCATGGTCGATCGAAACTACCCTTATAAATTTTACTATAATATGACTATACCGAGACCAAGTAGAATCGTCACTGTAAGAAACGGTGTATTTTTTTAATTACAACTTGCAAAAACTTATTCCATAGAAATAAATCGAAGATAGAAGATTTCCTTTATCTTCTGAAAAATTAATAAAATTAATAAAAATCGTCTTTGATGTAAATTCTTCGATTAATAAATCCGTATCGACTGATATTTAATTTGGGGTAGAATTGGAAATTATTTGGAATTTAATTGAGACGCTTTTTGGAAGAAAAGGACAATCTGCCAAAATAGCATGTCGGGGTATCGAAATTGAAATTTTTATTTCAACTGTGCTTCATTTTAATACACCATTTCATTCGGTTAACTTCTGTATTATTTTAGGTGAGACATAAATAATATTTGAAGATAGGAATTTCTTCTTAATTTTAATAAGGTGTCTTTATGTTTTATAAAAAAACGAACGTCTTTGTTTAATTCCTTTGTTTTTCACGATCAAACGAAACAAAAGTTCGTCTAATATAATATAGTACAATACACGAGATTGCAGTTACTCGCTCAAAGACCTTGATAGTTGGTCTATTACCAAAGTGCGTCATTTCTGTAACTCTCTGGACAATATGACCAAAGGAGATTAAAAAGTTTCACTCCCCCCGAAGAACTATACCAGCCGTCCATCACGCCCACGAACAACTTGCACCATCCAATCAGTCGCGACATTTTCGCAAACACCCCACGAGGAGAAGAAGCAAAGACTACCCCTGCTGCATCGACAAACTCGCGTTCATTATACCCACGAAAAAATTCACCAATATCACCAATCCTCCTTTCTGAAACGCGAAATTAACAACGCAGATTAATCATCCACATTGATACATCGATACCAAACCTCAAAGAAGATAAAAGAAGAAACGGAATAAAGAGAGTGCAATTGCTATTCTGCTCTGAAAAGGACTTTCCTCTGGTTTCCCAATATCTCTCAGACCAAGTCGCAAACCGCAAATAGGAAGAGCTGGGATGAAACTTAAATTCGGTCCAACTGAAGCTCAACCAAGCACAAATCAGGCAGCTAAGGACCAGCAGAGCCTTCCGTATCGAGTTCTCGGGCCACTGGACAGCACGCGGTGGAAAGCTAGGAAAACTGGAGCAAAGGAAACCGAAGGAAGGCAAGCAAGGATTCCCATCGTCATCCAGTAGTTAAACGACGCGAATAAACGACTCGCAGACAGGAGCTATCGCGCGTGAAGAGAGTCAAAGGACGAGGAAGAAGGTAGAGAGAGAGAGAGAGAGAGGAGGGATGAAAAGACGATGAAGGGGACGGAGAGAGAGAGGGAAAAGGGAATGGAGAGACGGTGAAGAGGCCGAAGAGACGGTAAGATTTGAAAGAGGGTTGTTTCCCGCGCGAAATGAAGCGAAGACACGACAAGGGTTGGACCGGAGGATGCATAAGTGGCTACAGAGGGTGTCGTTTGCGAGTCCAAGGTCAGGACAGGATTGCTTCCGGATGCGTGACTATGAAATTACAAAACCACGGAGGGAATAGCTGGTTAGTCGACGTTTAGTGGATCTGACAGGTTTAATAGGGAGATTATCGATTTTGTGGATCGTAGGATGATTGGGAGATCGATTAGAGGTTTGAAAGATGTCAACTTGGGTCTGGAAATTATTTTCTGGTGAAGTGGAATTAAAAGGAATAAAGGAAATACGGACAAATTTTCTATTTCTTGGTTAATAAAATTTGCAGAAGAGATATTGTTCATATAATGCGTGCATAAAATTCATAAATTAATTGCGTAATGAATTGTTATTAATGACAAACTATTAAGAAAGTTTCGAACGCTTCGTGGAATAATTACCCGTAATTAATTAATGAAGAAGAAATTAATTTCCAAAATTATATTAAAATGTTCATCAAAGTTGTGCCTTTCCGATATAATTATAAAAATTCACAAATTAATCGCAGAAATTGAGTAATATGTTAATTTTTNAATTAACAGTAAACGCCATCTATGATTTTGGCCGCAAAGTTGTTTGCTCTGCTATCGCTATCTATGATTTTGATACTCGAAGCTCGGGTTCAGTAGTAGGAGCACAGAATATGCGAGGAGATCGTCTAATAATAATTAATTAATTAAGAAGAAATTCGCGCCCAAAATTATATGAGAAAGTTTATCAAGAATGTCTTTATAATGCAATTATAAAAATTCATAAGTTAATCGCAGAAATCGGATAATTTGTTAATGTTTCACCCAGTATTAAAATATTTGGAATTAATAGTCAGTGCCATCTATGATTTTTAATTGGAACACAGGTTTCTGGTTCAAAGTCATAGATGGCACTAGCGGAGTACGAATTTCCAATTCGAAATCATAGATGACGTTGTCTGTTAACTTTATCTGTTAAAATGTTGACGAACATCTTAATAGCTTATCATTAATAACTATCTTTCACGCCGTTAATTTATAAAAAAAAAATTAGTAAGAAATTAAGAATATTATACGAAATATCCGAATTTTCCAATAAAAATAAATAGAAACGAAAACCTAAAATCTGGAAAAAGAAAAAGTAATTAATTAAAGAATAATTAACGGCTGAGAATGAAAAAAAGTGAATACCTGAAAACAAAGAAAAAATTATTAGTAAATTATTTAAAAGGCTGAAGTATGGGTAGAATTGCCAATATTAATCTTACTTCCGAACCCCATCCCATCCCATACACGAAAAAATTTAGATGCTACTCGTACGAGGCTAAAATGGCAAGTGAATGGAACAGTACCGTGTCGCTCTTTATATAGGCTCCAATCGGTCGAAAATTCGTGAAATTTTACCGATTCCATTAATTATTATTTTTCCGCTCTAATAGCCAACAATTTATTAATCTTTTCACTCTTATTATAAATTTTCGTCGTGTTTTACAATTTATTATTATTAATATTAAATTATTACCAGCGATAAATATAATAACGTATAAACTTTACTCATGCTTTTAAAATATAAATTTTCGCGATGTATTTATATTACTTTTATGTCTTAAAAAGTTTGTCGTTAACAATTCGAATTTCTTATTAACGATAACTCTGATAATTCCTATGATTTTTAGAAATTATTCCTGCATTTGCACTTGCATGGAATAAATTTCCATCTCAGTTTCCTAGAACAAACAGAAACGTAATATGTACAATTTTACAGTATCGTGGGTGTGTTACTTCCACGTGGGCGCCAAAATATTCTTGAAATCACGATAGACGTGTGCACTCCCTCCTCCGAGTGATATTTCGACGAAAAACAATTTCGAAGAAAGGAAATCAAAAATTTCTTTTCCGAGCTTCGTTCGATCCCGAAGTTTCCATTCACTCCTGAATCAACGCGAATTTTTTATCGCAGTTCGCAGACACCGGTTACGTTGCGACACTCGTTATTCTTATATCACGATGCATAAAAAGATGTTTGTTACCCTACGGCTGTTCGTGGCAAGAACATTTTCTTTCTACGATTTCTAGAATATAAAGTTACCGCCATTCGCGATTTCTCAGAACATACGCCCATTACTAAGACTACTTGTTACGTAAAATGAAACATTGTATACGATACATGAGTTGATTAAAATCCGAACAAGCTGTTTTTCTCAGCTTAGTATTAGTCGATCGAGTTTCCAGAGCAAGCAGTTTCACGATTTCGCGAATCGGTGCACCTGCTAGTGGGTTTACAGAGGAAATAGGAACACGAGCAATGATTAATTTGCTCAATTATCTCATTCGATTGGGGAAGTATACGAGAATAATATTCGTCAAATCGATAGAACTGATTTAATATTCAACCTGAACTCATCTTCTTCCTCTGTTCAAACATAGAAAATTTATTTGAATTATTTAATTCGTGAGTTCCAGTGATAGACAAAAACATAGAAAATAATATAAAAATATTTCATGCGAGAAAGAAGATAATAAGGAGGACCAGAAAATATTTCTAAAAATCGACTAGCCTAAAAATAGAAATAAAAAACTATATATCTCTCTCAGACCACCAAAAAACATTATTTCACGCAGGACATAAAATCGACTTGGAGAAATCCACGATCTAACGTTCAAACACTGGAACTTTGAAATAAATCAGCTGAAAGGAAGGCCCCTAACAGAAGAATCGAGCGAATACACCATGGACGTTGTCACGCTGATTCACCCCAAAGTAAATCCACATTCCTCGCATTCCTGGCTCCATTCGTCGAATCTTCGTCTGACCTATAAAAACGGGAAAAGAAGAAAAAAGAGAAAAGGAAGAAAAACACGACGGATAACAGGAGACACGGGGTCCAGTGGAAGGCGAGGAAAAATAGCGGTGCATTCGGCGGAGAGGGGGCGAATAATCGGGGAAAAAGTAAGAGGAACCCGAAGAGGAACGAGGGAAGCCACGAGGACGCTTCCGCCGGTTTGCGTTGCGCAGAAGCGCCGGTGCTCGGCGTCGTCCGTCGCGACGAGGGCTGACGCAGTCGTGATTCGCGCGGCGTCCGTGTCGCTTCGTGATTCCGGACCCCCACTTCCTTTCGATCACCTTAACGTCGTCTGCTCTGGATCCTCCTCGAGCCTCCTGTCAGATTCTCCTGTCAAACTATCAACCGGAGTCCAAACGACCTAAAAACAGGGAGTCGAGGGTACGTCTATGTCGAGCTACTCGGTGAAATTGGGATCGAAAGTGAAAGTATCCGATCGGAACAGGGGTGAGAGTTTGGAAGTCGAGAGAAGTCGAGATCGGAAGCTAATTTTCAGCTAATTAATTACAACGAAAGCTTGGGAATTGGGGCAACGGGGTTGAAGATTCTCCGCTCAGAGAATCAGCCGGAGTCCAAAGAACCAAGAAACAGGAAGTCGAGGGTTCGTTTGTGTGAAACCAGTCGAAGAAATTGGGATCGAAAGTGAAAGTATCCGATTGGAACAGGGGTGAGAGTTTGCAAGTCGAGAAAAGTTAGAATTGGAAGCTAATTCGAAGCTAACTGATTAGAACGAAAGTCTAGGAATTGGAAACCGGGTTGAATCAAACCTCCTGTCAGATTCTTCTCTCAGAGAACCAACCGAAGTCGAAAGAACCTGAAAACAGGAAGTCGAGGGTACGTCTGTGTGAAACCAGTCGGTGAAACTGGGATCAAAAGTGAAAGTATCCGCTCGGAACAGGGGTGAGACTTTGGAAGTCGCGAGAAGTTAGAATTGGAAGCTAATTTGAAGCTAATTGATCAGAACGAAGGCTTGAATCGCGAGTAATTGATCAGAACATAGGCTCTAACTTGCAAATTGAGGAAGTCGAAGAAGTATAATCCCTGCGATTATACTTGGAATTGGTAGAACTGGTTGTTGTTCGAACAGAATCTGCTAAATTGCAAGGACATCCGCGTATTAGAAGTTTGGAGATACCTTCTGACAGATTATTTTTCTAGAAGCGTTTGTCATAGTTCCCGCAAACTAATCTCCATTAGACCAGGTGCACCAAGTTCCAGAGGATCCAATAAACTCGATGTAAAGTGCACTTATCCAAGGAGAGGAACGATCAGTCACCTAGTCTGTCTAAACGGAATTTCCAGTGCTACATCGTAAAATTTTATTCGCTCCAGAGGATGTAACCTGTCCTCTAGACCAGGTCGAAGACAACACCATCAACCCGAAGTATGAAAAATACATAGGCAAATCTCGTGGAATGAATCCAACATGGATCACGCAGCAGCCACCTTGTCTCTCAATCACTCTGAATCAGCACCTTCGATTTTCCGAAGCTACCTGGAAAACCTGACCACGATCTTCAACAATCAAACGGACCCTTTCGAAGACGCGTTCTCAGTGAGCAGCTCTCAAAGAGACTCTTTGTTCATCGTGGTACCCGTGACCATCATCTACGTGTCGATCTTCGTGACAGGCACCATAGGGAACATCAGCACGTGCATCGTGATAGCGCGCAACAAGTCGATGCACACGGCCACCAACTATTATCTCTTCAGCCTGGCGATCTCGGACCTGTTGCTGCTAGCCTCTGGTCTCCCAGCGGAGATCTACATGGTCTGGTCCAAGTACCCTTACATCTTCGGCGAAGGTTTCTGCATTCTTCGAGGCCTCACATCCGAGACCTCTACCAACGCCTCGGTTCTCACCATAACGGCCTTCACCGTGGAGAGATACCTGGCTATTTGTCACCCGTTCCTCTCGCAGACCATGTCCAAGTTGTCCAGAGCCGTGAAGCTGATCCTGGTGGTGTGGCTGGTCGCCCTGTCGTTCGCGTTGCCTCAGGCCTTGCAATTGGGGGTGGTCTATTACCCGGAGCACCCGGACATTGTGATGTGCACCGTGAAGAAGGTCCTGCTGCAGCATTCGTTTGGACTATCAACGTTCTTGTTCTTCGTGATGCCTATGAGCCTCATCACCGTGCTGTATGCGTTGATTGGGCTGAAGCTCAGAAAGTCGAATATGATGAAGAGGAGTAGGGGCAGTGGCCAGGGTGGCAGCTGCAGGCATCATCCAGGCAGGTCGTCCAGGAGAGTGTTGAAGATGCTCGGTGAGTTTCGAATTTTATGCAATTCGGTAGCACGATCGATGATAATTATGTTTGGAACGAGGGTTTGATGATAATGGAGTCGGTTTTAGTCCTGGGGGATCTGGAATTTTAACTGGACCCTGTATTTAGGGGTATTATTATTGGGAGACCCTGTATTTAGGATACCTGTGCTTAATCTCTTGCTATACTGTTTAAGTCCGGAGAATGATGACGGGCCCAGGCGATGGCCCCGGATAATCGGAAAAGGAGCCAGAAGTGGCGGAGACAGTGTCGAAACTTGAGACACGATGTACAAAAAGATTTGTTCGAGTACCTAACGTGTCTCGCGAATTTTCGCGACTAACTGATTACGAGCCAGACTCGTGACATTCTAGTTTGGCTCGAAATTCTCGTCGGACTCGTCAAAGTATGGCAAAGGGTTAAACAACCCCGTATTTAGAGAATCCTTGCAATTAGGGGACTTGTATTTAAGAGTCTTCGCATTTAAGGGGTCCACTTAAGAGATTTGATAGATATTATCAATTACTGCAAAATTTTTAGTCATGAGATCGATTGTTGCAACGAATTTAATTTAAAAGTCGAATTATTAGAACTCGGATAGACTGTAAAGTACAATTTTCTCTAAAAATGGAGGTTCTAAACTATGTCTTACGGCGTCAAACTTGAGACCTGGGTTCTGTAATCTCCAATAGTGGCTCCGGGAATCGACCTTCGGGAATTCGCCCTTTTCGAACAGCCAAAAAGTATGATCCACGTGTTTTCGTGACTTACATTGCTCGTCGAGCCTAATCCTGGTTTAACCTCCAAACTTCCTGATGGATTTATTTCGCTATTGAAAGGGTATATCTGTAAAAGTTTAACCAATATAGTTTCTTCGTAAACTTTTGGGATCATTGAACTTTTAAATTTTACGGTATTGTTGTTAATTACGGAGGAAAATAGAAATTTCAAATATTTTGATCGTCTAGGTATGAGCAAAGGACTAGATAGAAAGTCTTTGCTGATAAGGAAAGTCTAGGCTAGAGATGACTATCGGGTGTCAGCTATCGAGTTGTTTAAAAAGGAAAACTGACGGGTGGGAAACGACCTAGAGTTCGATCGTTTCCTTGGGGAAACGATCGTGCAATGTAGGAGAAGGCGAGAAAATACCGTTTGCTTAGGGGTTGTGGGAGTTACAACGACAGCACTTAGCTGGGAACCATTCTGTTTCGAATCCGAAGACTTCTAACTTATAAAAGCAAGAAATAGAAATAAAAAGAAATATTAAAAGAAATGTTTCTAATCCGCGATAGATCGCTAAATGGCGATAATCGCGTATAAGACACGTAAATATCCTATTCGATTTCGTCGAAGAAATATATTATTGGAAAATAGAAGTAAAGAAAGAGAATTTTTTTAGAAGAAGGTTAAAATGAGATGTGCATTATTTAAAGACGAAAATATCGAAGCCATCCCTCGCTTCTTTACGACGACGATAAAGTTCGTTTATCGTAGGCAGAAAGCGATAACTAATAATAAAAACAAAAGAAAATCACGAGGTTCCTTTATTGTCGTTCTCGAATTATTTTTATATTATCCTTTTAGCGAATGAACAAAAAAATTCCCTTAACATCAATTTTATACCCTCGTTATACCGGATAAAAATAAAAACCTTCTTCAGGTTTTTAATATTTTCTTCAAACATCGCGCCTGTCATTTGGTATCTGGAAATCGGAGAATAAAATTTCTCGGTTAACTTTCCGAATGTTACGAATTTCCCTCAAATCTCTATCGGAAAGTGTGTCACGTGTCGTTGAATAACAATGGCGGAAACGGGTCACGTTTTTGCAACATAACCTATTACTTTCCGCCGTAACTTTATATTCTTACATAAGCAAGCATCCATGCTGATTTAATCCGACGTTTTGCGGAGATAGAGATTCCCGTTGGGAGCGAAATTATTTTCGGAATTTATGGCCCGACTGCCAAATAACTGCAAGCTTGCAAAAACTGGCAGACGCCATTAACGAAAGAATTTTCTAATGAATCGAGATGTCTCGATCTTCTTACTTTAAATTGTGAAGATAAAAATTCGAAAATTAGGTGGTAAATTTCTCGTTTAAGTTTTTATTTTAAGACAGGAACTTTTTAAACAAATTTACAAACCAACAAATCTCGATTTATCTTTTAACCCGCACGATGTCGAATTTAGATTCGAACGAGTAACTGCTGCATTTTGAAAAACGCATAGATGTAAAGAAATTTACCTTGAAATTTACGAGTCTAGCCAGTTACCACTATTTTCGTGGAATATCACCAGAAGAATCATACCGATTACAGATTCCTCGTGGAATTCCCTTCGTTATACATTCAGAATGAGCATCGGGAGGATTTCCGTGGAACAAAGTCGGAATATTAAATTTCTAAATACGATATTGCAAACTGTCAACTTTTTCGGCGATTTCATAAATTCGTTGTGCTTTATGAAAAGAGTCCGTGTGCATCGAAATCACCAGAAACGACTCGCCGAGCAATCAACCGTTTTAATAACACAATATTTTCGTGATATAATACTATAATCGAACTTGTGGTTGATCTATACGAACATGTATATACTTTTCATACTAGTAATTTAAATAAAATTACTAGATGACATAAATTGACACACTGTTACTCCGAAGCATACAAAGTGGAAGACTGAAAGAGACTGCACATGCAAATGAAATTGACGAAAATAAAGTTTGAGATGCTCCGCAAAATTTTGAGACCATTTTTGCCAAATTTGTTTACGAATATGATATATAAATTTGTTTCAAAAATTTCGTAACCGATGATTACGCGAACAAGAGGAATATTCGTCTCCCGTTACATTGTTCCACGCTTTTAACGATACCAATTATCATTAACGATCATTACTGCTTCACGCGGTCATAAATTTCAACGACTTTACCCGCAGACTTAGTACACGTTGAAGAAATGAACGTAAAGTCCAAAATTAACATTTCCATTTGCATAATCGTACTATGTCTCGTTAATAGAGTAATTGAAGGAAATAAACTCGCGAAACAGTGAAAAAGAAATTTTAATTCAGGAAAGATACTTTCGAAAAAATAAACCCACGAGTAGAATGAAATAGAAAATTACGACACAGATTAAAAAATAATTTCAAAGAAATTCTGATATTCTAAATAAACGGATAAATTAGAAATGACGATAGAATAAAGAGATCGAGGAAAAAAACAATCGGTAAAGAATTTGGTGTTTTCCGATAATTTTTCATCGACGATACCCTTCGATCTCCTAACTCATCCACATTCATGGTTCATCGGATCGGTGGGAAAATCGGCAGTGGATTTACAATCGGATCATGTGCACGTCACATGCGACGTCGCATTATTTCCGTAAACTTCCGGGACAAGTTCATAATCCTTCGTTTCCACTTGCAACCATCGCACAAACGCGGCCAAACCACGAAAAACCGGAAATCCAACAGCGGGGAATTGGAGTGGTTCGATCGACTGTTTTGTTGCGATTAAATTAATCGAAAAAAGAAAGAAATGGCAATCCTGCTATGAAACGCCGATTTAAATTTCAAATCGGCCGCTTTTCTCCGGGTGACTTGACGCGAATGCAAAGTTCGCGACGTCGCGAAAATAATTTTCGTAGAACAGAAAAGTTTTGAAATGCTTTTTGATGCGTCGTTACTGTAAAATCATACAACCTGGAATTACGGTGACAGGTTGCAATTATGACAGTTTCTGTCGTTGTAAACAAACCGAACAGTTTTCCTTGGCCAATGATTTAAAATTAATTTTGCTTCGAATGCGAATAGTTACTATACAGAAACATTGTGAATTACTAATTATTATTGCATCGCGAATTATAATAATTAACCCTTTGAGGACGCTTGTCATAATATACGTGGAAATTTTGGTATTTTTTAGAGTGAAAGTTGCTTGGAATATAACGAAAAATAGTAATAATAATAATTGTGCATATTTTCTTTCTTTTTAATACAGAAAATTTCCCTAGATTCGTTGTTTTTAATTATTTAGTATATACTCGATGTATCGTTATCTTCTCGTCCGCAATGAACAAATAATACTTACTAATTATTGTTAATACTATTAATATAACTATTAATAATAATTCCTAATTATTACGTCGCGAATTATTATTTTTCCAAACAGCTAAGCAAAAGCAGCATCGAAAAAACTTTGTAATTAAAGAATCAACAATTCAGATAAATATAAATGGAAGATTTTATAAGCGCAACGAAACTGGAATAGATTATATAAATTATTGAGAAAAGTATAGGAGTATCAAGTGTTATGCTGATTAAACGTAGAACAATTTGTAAGAAACCGGTAATGAAAATGTTATTTAATATTTAATAGATATTTAATAAGGCGATATTTGATATGCAGACACTTAACACGTCCGTCACGGAACAGCTCGACTGGGTCTGATCAAGCAGCTTCATTAACTTCGTAATTATACATGTTTACACGCGTGCTGGCGGACAGAGTTTCGTGGGACGGAAACGACGCCTCTGTTGCATCGTTTCCCTTCCGGTATGATTTCACTCGATAACCGATTGCGCCAATCGAACCGTTTTCTGTCCCTGAAGCGATAATTGAAAATAACGAAAGATACGTCTTCCGCGCAGCTCGTAATTAAATGATAATCTATTTAATGGAAGATTTCGAGGCTAGGAAGATGTAATGGTGCAAGAATGTCAAGTAGAACTAGACTTGCCGCTATTGAAATTAATTTCTTGCAAATTGCTATGTTCGACCGAACGGTGAAAAAGTCAGTAGTAGAATGGCATTTAATCTGCTGGGAATTTATGTATAATTTGTTTGTATCGAAGGATGATCTTTCATTTCAATTACGAGTAATTCAAAAAACGAAGCGTCATTTTGTTATTGATCACGCTAGAAAATTTATTTCAGAAGGAACTCCGATTTTATTGGAATATAAAAGTGTCACACCTTTGCTGTGTTATTAAGATTTTTATTTAAAAATTTTTAAGAAAGATTCTCCCTTTGTATTCTATTGTATATTAATATGTCTCACCACAGACAATAAGAAGTCTATAATATATAATAATTTCGTCGAATCCCTCTATTTTATTAAACGAGTGTTCGATATCGACTGCTCTTTCAAACGATAGAAGAATCAAAGTACAAGGTACGAAGGAAACGACCTTATCCACAATTTCACCGGGAAATTATTGTTTTAATAAACAAGATCTATCTTCGTCTTCTTCAAAAACATTTGCCCCTTTCTTGCTCGTTGATATTTGAACCGGTATCAGCAGAACGGTATAGCTTCGTCGAAGTTGGTAAAGCAACAAAAATTAATTACTCGTTTCATGGTTGAAAAATTTGTAACAGATATTCCTTTGAAAAAGAGGAAAAAAGAAAAAGTAGAATTAAACACGAAGATAACGTCGATGCGACAAGGCAGAATTGTCGACCCTGAGGCGATAACCATAATTGTCGAGGCGGAGGTAGCAATTTAAAAAGGAATACATGTTAATACTACGGTGAAATTCTCAATAATGTGTCAATTAAACGCGACAATTGAGTCGTTCGCGGTTGAGAGCAAAATTTCATTCCGTATACGGAAATCGCTATTATCGCGATTATTGTTGTTTCATTGAAACACAATGGAGCATTCTGGAAAACACGTTGTTCTCGGATGCATGCGAAATGGCGTAAACAAGGAATTTTCATGAATTAATCGGAAGAAAGGAATGTAACAGAGACGGGTAGAACGAAAGATTCTTCAGGTATGCATAATTGTTATCAAGAGATCGATGAGTGATAATTATCTTTGATCGTCGAGAATATTTTACAACAATCAATTAATCCTATATATCTAACTTTATGTATGATATATGCATATGCCCTGCAGGTTAATTTACCCATGGCCATATTGAAATCTGCAAAACGCATATTCAGTTCATTCATATTTCATTAGTTCTGTTTACTATTTTCTTCGATTAAAAACTTTTGCCGTATTTTCAACCCTTTCCACTCGATCTTTTCGTTACAGAAAAATAAGAAAAGATAAAAATAAGAAAAATATTAATTCGAAGACTTTCATAAAGTAGGCGACATTTTTTAAATAAGAAATCGTATGCAAATTAAGAATTATTTTATTTCGATATTCCACGTATCTTTGAGTAATTTTAAATTCGAATACAAAGAGTTAATAATTTATAAATACTTCTCGAACCAAGTAAACAATCAAGGAATTTCTTTTCGTTAAAATAGTTAATAAAATAGCTAATAAAAATTCACGTAAAATCACATTCGATAATAATAAAATAGTGATATAAATTCTCGAATAAATTCTTTTATCATCACCTTACCTCAGAATCTAACCCCGTCGTGAACCTTACTACCGAATATAAATCAATCTTGAATATCGATTCATATAAATTGAAAGAAGGGAGAGAAGCTTTGGGGAAAAGGTGCAAAGGTCTGTGAAATTTTTCGAGGACCACAGGAATCCTTGGCTTCTTGGGAAGCCATCGACGCGGAAGTGGCGAGACCTCTGGCACTTTGTCGAAATCACGAGGAACGGGAACGTTGATGATCGGTTGTGTACCCTCGCATTACTCGACGCGATATTACGGTTTGGGTTGCTTGGCCCTGTAATGTCGCGATGATTAAACCTGCTATCCGTCAGACAGGCCGAATCATGTTAATGACGTTGGTTGATCGCGATGATGTACCGCGAAAAATTGATACGAGAACATCGACTGTGCTCTGGCAAAAAGTACACGGTCTTTTATACGCGAACTATTCTTTTCGTTCCAATGATTCGATAATGGCAACGGTGATAAGGTTGTGTGCGTTTATCTGGTGGAAACGATGGTTACTCTATTAAAGTTTGAGTTAGGTTTGGGTTGCCGAAGTGTGTAAATTTTTTCTTTCTTTTCTTTGAAATTTTAGTAAACGGAGTAATGGTAAAATTTGTTTGCAGCGAACAGTGATGAGATTATGTGTATTTATTTGATAAAGGTAATGATAGATTAGGAAAATTTAGATAAATATTGGGTTGTTCGGAAAGGCATTTCGTTTTTTTGTTCTTTTTTTGCGGCATAAGCGTAAAGTTGGCTGGGAAAAATACAATTACGTTCTTTGTGAAGAAAAAATGAAATTACTTTCCGAACAAACTAACGTTTATTTGTAATGTATTTACAGTATTACACCTAATAGTGTGTTTTCCCTCAGAATTTCGAGATTTTAGAAAGAGAATCGAAGTCATAGTAATAGCGGAAGTTTATTGGAGCGAATAGTGGTAAGGTTATATTGATTTACCTGATAAGGATAATGATGCTACTAAAAAAAAACGATTTTTCTTTCAAACATGGTAACAGCAAACAGTGGTAAACTTACGTAAATTTATTCTGATCAAATAGAGATAATGTTCTAACAGAAGTCAATTGGATGTTTAATTTATGCGTGCATACAAGGTGTTCTCTTTGGATTGAAAACATTACTGTGAAATATGAGAATGAAATGACATTATTACGAATGATCCATGCAATTATATAAACCATAACAAATATACACTGATACGGAACGCTTAAAAAATCGGTTGATAAAATCTTGAATGCAACCGCAAATAGAAAACTATCAAAAAAAAGGGACTCTAAGAGTCTGCACAATTCATGAGTAGTATAATTATAACATTTGTATACGTATCTGAAAAACCGTAACTATTAAAGATTTGCGAAAAATCTAAAAGACAGAGGATTAAATCATACGTGAACTTGTTGATG
Organism: Euglossa dilemma; assembly: GCA_002201625.1. Classification (NCBI taxonomy): domain Eukaryota; kingdom Metazoa; phylum Arthropoda; class Insecta; order Hymenoptera; family Apidae; genus Euglossa; species Euglossa dilemma. The sequence goes on from NIJG01000029.1 coordinate 4,579,426, forward strand.
ATATATAACACCTCTCCTTTGCATAATCTTTAGAATATCAATTAATCCCTCGAGAATTTATTAGCATACATTTACACGTCCTTTCATAAACGGTATGCCAGCTTTGATATTTAATATTTCAATACGATGCAGCAGTCGGATGACTTCGCGATTTTAAATCATCGAAACTAAACGCATACATGAATGATAACAATAACTCGAAGCTATTGTAAGAATTGTTAATTGACGGAAACGAAGACTTTTTTAATAACAAAAATGGTTTATGTAAATAATAACTCGACGCTTAATTTACACTTCGCACACTGACACTGACGATCGACTACTCTCAACTAAAGACTGTTTAATCCTTTGGGGACGAATGTCAAAATATAAATAGAAATTTTCGATTTTTTAGAGTGAAAGCTGTTTGGAATATAGCGAAAAATAATTTCAACATTGCAATCGATGTAGTATATATTTTTTAATTCAGAAACTTTCCCTTGATTTCTTACTTTCAATTGATTAACATATACTCGATGTATCGTTATTTTCATTTCTCGTCCGCAAAGGATTAAAAACTGAGCTGTTACTGATCTATCAAGGAAAGTGCAAGGTACCCATTTCATTCAAATTTTGCACAATGGTAGATTTTCTTCCCCTGTTTATGAAAATTTACTATTATAGTGGCACACGCTCGATAGTTTTTTTAATATTTGCATTCGTTTTACTATAAAACTAAACTTTTACTGGCCTTCGACCTTATACCACTATTTAAATCTTTCTTCTATAACTAAGACAATCTTGAAAATTTGATGATTATATATACTACTCACTAAACTGAAAATAGATAAAATTGTGAAACAAACAGTGTCAGATATACGAACGCTTAAATCGAGCATTTGTGAGAACGAAATTCTTCTGCAACCCCTCTGGCGACAGAAACCATAACTATAACATTCATACCACCGACTATGCTATCTTGTTTACACTTAATGTCATTCGAATGAACGACCATCGAATTACTTTAGCTTAATCAGGGAAAAAGTAGTATAATGTTTCAGAATAATGTTTCGAACGTAAGTATTCAGTATATCTTTGGCATATAACAGGCAATTAGCAGGAATGCACCCGGAAACGACGTGGAACGATGCAGACGCTCCTTTTAAAGGCACAGGTGCATTTAATGTTGAATGCAAGGTGAACAGGCTATGAACAAAGAGATCAGGCAAAAAGCTGTCTGCGAATAACATTTACTCCAGAAACTGTGTTTTCTTTTCATTAACCTCATCTTTCTCTCGGCAGTAGCAATCGAGGCGTTCATTTCCTTCCTCATCTCAGCGAAGGTTAATTGCCACAGCATCGGCGGGAAATTTGAAAACGTTCACGAAGATACTAGCTAATTTGAATTTTACGACAATGAATCACTGTGACGAAATAAATAAACTTCATCGGAGATATATGCTCCTTGTTTTATTTATTACTTTTGTATTGTATTTATTACTTTACATTTTTCTATTATACGTATTGATTATGTTGCGGCAGAAATTCTCCGAGCTTTTTGTCCTTACTTTTTCTTCCTCGTGTCATTCTCGCAGCCTATTTATCGTTACTCATCTACGGGATGTAAGTATACATAACTCATTTATTAGAAAAAAACTTCATTCATTTAATAGCAGCAAAAAAAGAAGTGGTTATTGAAAGAAAACAAGTAATTCTTGGTTAACCAGCTTTAGGAACAAATAAAAACTAATATTACCGACTCGATCAGGGAAGAAGAACTTGATACATTCAATTTTCTCGCATTCAAATTCGTGGAACATTCGAGGAAAAAATTTGAATTGTAATACTAAATTAAATTACTAAATTGTTAAGTTAAATTACGATACTAAAGGGTAATGTTAAAATGATCGTTAACACGAAAAGTGTGCATAAATTTGCCTCGAATTAGCACAGAAATATGTGAGTGGTACTAGATACGTAATTTAAATCTAATTTACATATCTAACTAAGCGAAATGGGACCCGTATCTAACTTAAACTTCAACGCCAACCTATTTCGAGACCTTTGCGGCGAACTTTCCCGAAAACCGTCTTAAAAATACCAGAAACGAAGCCCCTGAGGGAAGAAGAGGTTACCAACACGATTTATCTTGCCGTCCCAGGAGTAACCGCTTCCGAGGATCGGTGAATTTTTAAGCATAGATTTTGGACGACCCAGGAGCAAAATTTACGCGGGTCACGTCTCTCGTTTCGCAAACAGGATATCCATTCCGTTGCTCCCTCAGCTATGAGATGCCTCCACACTGTGTCGAATATCGCTGATGGTGTTTAACTTTTGTTTCGATGTTGCTTTTCTTTCGATCTTACGATGCGTTGCCTCGGAAATTTCTGAGCAACCAAGTTTCGCTGCACAGCTCTTCTGCGTTCTCTTCGTGAGATCATGGGGATTTTATTATTATTCTTCTGCGATTTTAACAATGACGAAATAACGTATAATAAATTTGTAAATATATAAATGGTATTTTGAATATAATTCGATTTAAGAGATCTTTAAAGAAAGCTCTGTAATTAAGAAATCGAGGAAACACTAGCGCCGCCACCTTAAAACTCTGTAAATATTGTAGATATTTAGTCAAACGCTTAATATCTAATTCTATTGTTCATAATTTTTAAAATAATATTTGAAACTTAAATTTTGTCAGTACTCGCATCTTCTAATACTTCGCTTAATTTTGACAGATCATTTTCTAACGGTATTATTGAAAATTCGAGACAAAGAATAGGTACATAGAACGAAATAACGAGTTTGAGACTAAAGAAAAATGAAAGAAGAAAGCAACGATAAGCTGGCCTGTGAAAAGAAAGTAAAATTAATAAGCCCAGCGTAGTTCAGTGTATCCAGCTTCGTGGATGAATTATTCAAAGGGAGCGTGCACGACACGTTGCTATGAAATGCCATAACTCGGCTGATCTTGACCTCAGTCGCATATCAATTCCGGTCTTTGTGTATTCTTTCAAAAGACCCCCGCAATATCGCTTCGTAATCGTACGAAAACGCCCGAACATAACCTCACTCCTATCGTAGCTCTCCGGCTTTCCTTGCTTCCACTTCTTTCCTCCACTTTTTCTTTTACCTCCGAACGAAAATACAGCAGACTGAGAGGACTAACGCAACTTCAGCGCCATGTCTGAATCGTCTGGCAAAATGGTAAAGTTTGAAAAGGGTAAAGTGGACAAAAAATAGACGCCGTATTCCGAAGAAAAGTTGCTGCTCGATGAAAAATTCGAGCTGATAAAAAGAATCTGTCACCGTTAATTCTTCCCAACCTTTAAATCTTTATATAATTCTATCTTCGTCTTTCGTTCGCGTATAAAATAATTGCACGCTTCCAAAAATTATTTGAACAAAATAAATCGTACAGGTTAACATAAGACCCCATTTTATAACTGTCTATACAGCTCGTTCCATTTATCACGATCACTTTAAGCGATGGTCTGTGTTTTCCTATGAGACAAGAAAAAACATCTTGCTGAGAGTCCCCATATATCAAACCGAATCTTTGAAAGGTTGGTAAAAGGTGAACAGCCTGTCTAAACCCTTGATCCTCGATTTATATGATAGAAAAAAAATATCTATAAATTATGATAGTAAAAAAAAATTCTTTTATATATCACGACTGCTATAATATAGCAATTAACAATTAATAATAGAATATACTCGATCAAACTTCTGATATACTAAAAGACCTAAAAGATAAGGATAAGATAACGTTATTTCTCAGTTACCAGGCGGATAAAAGAAAGTATTTCTAACCTTAGGGAAAATAATTATCGACAACCGATAACAGAAGGACACTGTATCCCATACAATTCTCACAATGGCTTTCCTTGGCACCAATCGAAACTGCCATTGATATCAAACACGTTACGTAATATAATAGAAAACTGTCTACCTTTAGTTCTTAGGAATTTCTTTTTTTTTAATAGCGTGCAAAAATAAGAAATAAAATCTAACGAGTAAATTTTGGCATTTCGTTACAGTTGCAGTGGTAATAGCATTTTTTATCTGCTGGGCACCGTTTCACGTGCAACGGCTGGTCGCCATTTATGGGACAAACCCCGACGATCACATAACCTCGAACAGCAAGTGGATAGAGTTCCTTTATCTCCTCATGACCTACATATCCGGTGTGTTCTATTATGTGTCCACGACGATTAACCCAATTCTATACAACATCATGTCGAACAAATTTCGCGTGGCGTTTATGGTGAGTAATAATATCCTTCCTCGAGTACAACGGTCTTCAAATAATCGGAAGTTTGTTCTGAGTTAATCTACTCTGACAGCCTCTTTATTAATATCCAATTACCTTATTTCTATCTGACGAAAACGTTATTATCTCAAACTCTATATAAGTTGTAATTAAGTAGTAGGGACAACTCAGACACGTCGTTGAGGAATGATTAAATAAAACAGAAATAAATTGAGAAATATCGACAAACAATAACTTTTATTCATTTCTTGCATTTCTACTTCTCTTCTTTCTTCAAAAGAATAAGATTCGTTGATAACAACGATATTAAATTTCTCGTTGTATTACACAAACATTGAAGAACCAACTCGCCTGATCTATACGCACTCAAGTCACAAATTAAGCGATTACTTTCCAGCTACCCACGTTCGATATTTCTCCGATATTTCAGTGACATCGTAGTAGGTAGCTTCAGAGAGGTTATTTTGTTTTCACAGGAAACGCTGTCGAGGAGCTGCAGAATCCCTGGGCTGAAGATTCACAACGAGCAACGTTCCTACTCGAGTCTCTCCCGATCTCAGCAAAGAGCTGTCAGCGGATCGAGGACCGTGGGCACAGCTGGGACAGGAATCGTTCAAGAAAGCACCGATTGCTCAGGCAATTCTGGCCACGAAGGGAGCCCGAAACAGGCTACGGCACTGGCTGAGAAACCGGAGGTTGGTCCAGCGCGAAATGTCATCGAGAAGAAAAACAACGAGGATATCAAGAGGTTGAACCCTGTGCCCAAGATCGAACGCGAGGGTGACGTTTGTTCGAGGGGCCCGAGGAAGCTGAGATACGCTACTGTGAAATTTTCCAACACGGACGAGCCCGGGAAGAAGTGGTGGCGCGTGCTAAAGTGGTTCCCCGGTTTGAAATCGTTCAAACTCGTCCGTAGAAATACCTACGCGGTTCCGGAAAATGGCAGTGTGAGAAGACCCGAGCTTGTGCGAGAAGAGATTTCGATGACTGTGTGGAACGAAAATGAGGAACAACGACCTGTATGAAACAAAGAAAGACGGTAAAGTGGCTTAGAACGAAATTTGTTGTGGCGAAGTCTGTCGAGGTTAGGTTCGGAGCTGAATGTCCGCATTGGTGACGGGGTTCGGGACATTTTGTTTCTGTCTAATTCTTCTAGCGTGATTGCGAGACTGAGTTTTGTATGAATGTATGAATGAATGTCTAATATGACATGTCTAGTATGAATGTCCCGACTCGTTTGATGTTGTATGATCAAGTGGAACTTTCAAACGAGATGAATCTTGAAGAAAGAAAGTGAAATCCTCTGTTAGTAGTATAGTACGAACGAATTTTGCATAACGATGTCAACGTGTTATATTATAGAGTACAAAAGTAACATCAGCTCGATTAACTTCTGATTAGAATTGAATCCTTGCAATCTTCATATCAGACTTTATCTTAATCGAAAAAGAAATACGAATCTTTTTTAAGCGTGAAAATGTGTTTGTTGAAATAAACTTATTTCGATTACTCGCTAAACTAACAGAGTTGACGACGCGAACTCGTTAATCCGGACGAATCAAGAGCTCGTTCAGACTGCAACTTTTATCTGAATGATTCGACAGTTCGGCTGTTTCGAACGTCAAAAAGACTGATCCTTATTGACTAGATTTTTCACGGAGTCACGCAAATCGCCGTCTTGAATGTATTCCTTGTTAGTCGATAATTGACCTATAGAAGCTTCTTAAGTGTTCTGCAATGTCGACCCTAGGTAAATCTCATCCAATGAAGAATAAACGCTTTTTATTTTGTTACAATATGAAATAAAAGAATCTTAACTCCTGAGGATCAATAAACCTTCGCTTCTTTTTCTTTAATATTAAACTATGTCTAATTCTCCATGTTTAATAGGTCACCTTTTTTCCTCTTTTTTTTTTTGATTATTTTTGTAGTCTATTTATTTCTATATGGTACTACTAATTCTCGAGAAAAAATTGTATACCTACATATATGTATATGTACATATATCTTTATATAACATAGAACGATATTTAAATAGCATAGAAAATAAGACGAATTGACAATGACGAATTGTCAATATCGATGCCATAGACATCATCGCCATATTAAAATAAGGTGCTCGTTTATCGGTTCCATTTGAATCTCAAGAATGTGATATATTATTTATTGTGCAATTATTAGAAGTGTACATTGTACGTTATAAGCTCGAAAATAGTCAGCTCCTTAAATCCACTATATGTATCTTCTTTATTTTATTTATAAGTCTATGTATTTTCAGTAATAATATTTTTGATAATTATAGAATACCGTCGTACTTCATTTTAAGTCCATTTTCTACTTTATTTAAAACATTAGTATTATGATCGAAATAAAATAAATATACTTCTGACAAATGATTTTAGCGTTATTTAAATTTGTTATTGTAATTAGATAATATTTACTTGAACTTTAACTCGCTAATACCGATTTGCATTTATCTAACGCAATTTATTTTGTCATCTTGATACATTTTTGTATTTTGAAATTTATTTCTTAAATAAACAAAATATTTTTGGAATATATTATGTATCATTGTATAAAAAATGTATTAAAATTAAATAAATTGAATGTTCTCAAGAATAACGAGAATTATACGGAAATTAAATTTCGCTCCATTAAACGAATGCTTGGCCATCTGGTGACAACTTAATGAAGCATAAAAGGACAGCTGCTTACTTTAGTATCTATAACGTATCTACCAATGGCCAAACATGTCAACACTGGCAGGAATTATAAACAATCAAAGTTACACGAAGAATAGGAAAAATAGTTGAACTGATTCATTTTTAATTATATTAAAAATGCCTCCGAAACCTAAAGCGGTATATATACATCTCTTCCTTTTTTTTATAATATATTTAAAAAGTGAACATGTGACTCGTCAATTCTAACCTGCATTATATTATAACTAACAATGGTAACAATGTTTAATTTATAATAAATGAAAATTCCAGAATGCAAAACTGCCACTAGGAAACAAAAGAAGTTCAGAATTACCAAAAGCAGCAAATTTAGCACATACTACTCCACAAACTACTAGTGGTTTGAGCCAAGAAGCTGAAGATCAGTTTGAATTAGAATTATGCTGGTGTATTCAACACTTAGAAATATGTTTAGCTACTGGGAAACTTCCTGACAAACAAGTGCATGATTTGAATAAAAATATAAATATTCTGAAAAACAATACTGCACCTCTGATAAAGAAAAGGCAAATAATGCGTAATACATTAGGAAATTATAGAGAGAAAATGGCTTTAGATGAGCAGAAGCTTGGCAAAACTGCATCTTCTGTCAAATTTATATCTCCACCCAGTCAGAACAAAAAGTATATATTTGTCAAGAAAGCTGCTGCTGCATCTACAAAAAAAATGCAAGATGCAAAACATATAATCCCTCCTTTGAATTCTACCGAAAATACAACTGATATTGATAATGTACAGCCTGTATTTAAATTTAATTTTCAAATGCAACATAATTAAAATCTAATGAAGAGGACACGAAGAAAGGAAAATGTATTATTTTTATAAATAGATGTTTATGTTTTAAACACTATGCTTAAGTGGTATAGTGGTCCTGTGGCGCAACGGATAACGCGTCTGACTACGGATCAGAAGATTCCAGGTTCGAATCCTGGCAGGATCGAGTAATAGTTTTTTTTCTGTAAACGCAAATTTTAATTAATTAAATACATAAAAAAGGAACATGCATTTCTTGTTAATTCATTTACAAACTATACGACAAAACTAATTAAATGCAATCCGAAGAAGGAAAAAAAAATAGTATTTCAAAATGGAATTTAATACAATTGAAAACATATTAAAAACTTCCCAATAATTTGATATTTCAAACAAAAAAACGGCAATGAAAACAAAAAATTAAGAATTAGAAAAAATGAAAGAATCAAAATATACGTCGAAAATACCTCGATCCTAGAAACTGGGGTTATGTACGAAGCGAGTAAAAAATTCGTTATGTAAATAAATATTATGTTATGATATATTTAACAACCAGTAGTAACAAAGGTATCTCGTCTCTCTTACGTACTTATAGCAACAGAACAGCACTCTTTATCGTATGGTACAAGCTTGAATCCGTATATAACTATATATAATATATGCATATAGGATGTCTCAAAAGTCTATCGCACAATTTTATTTATCCGTTGACAATGAAAAATCCTAACCAAGACAACAGACAGTACGAACACATGCGGCCGAAGAATTATTCGGTCTTTCATTCACGGGAAACCATAATACGTAATAAGAAAAGAAAACGAAACTCCGCTAGAGACAGCAGCCAAACTTTTCAGTTCGGACCAAACAGAAACACTATACTATCTTTGCAACAAACATCAATGTAAACATAACGAACGCGGCCATATTGATATGGATGATTCGATCGATTTCGAATTATCAAAAGAATGCACTAGACTCTTACGACGCCCTGTATAAATATACATATTTTCCAAAGGATCTTGTTCTTCTTGTTCGTCCCCTTCTTCTTTGTTAATTATTTTTAATAACGTAACAGTGATATATGTATCTAGAAAAAATCAGTTCCTCCTGGGCACGGTCCAACTGATTCCAACTTATTAAAGATTCAATAATGACTCGTACGATCCCTAAATAGAAATATCCTCTTATTAAAGAAATATGATCTTCTAATATAGTCTTATATTAAATATATATAATATATAATTCTTTATATATCTGTTCCTTTCTCATTTAAATATCTCTTTCTTTCATTATCTTTTTTTTTTCTTTTTTTGTCTTCTTCGTTATATGATTAACTGTTACGCCCGAAATCACACACGATTCAGCAATTACACGCCTTACGATATCTCGACAAGGTTAAGTTTCTTTTTTCTTTGTATTTTTACTTCTCTTTTTGTGACTTTTTTTTCGGCTTTTTGACGTTTTTCGGTTGCGGTTGCAGTTGCAGTTGCGGTCGGCAGACCAGATTTTTTTACAACCATTTCAGTCTTCGCCGTCCCTTCTTCGTCACCTTTCGTTTCTCCCGCTATTTTTTTTTTCTTTTTTTCTTTCTTTTTAATGTCACACTTTTTTTTCACAGCAGTCGACACCCGCCTTTCCCATTGCCTTCGGCTTAAACGCTAATTCGATACATCGCGACTCGTGGATCTGTTCGTTTTCCGAAATAATCGAAAATTCAACGGATGGAAGGTTGCTTCAAGATGTTACTCGTTGCTTTTGCAATGGAAGATGTAACGGTTTTGGAAGAATTTGCGAGACTCTGTAACGAATCTTAGTATAAAAAATAAAATTATAAATGAATAACGTCGAAAATTCGTACCACCTGGTTCTATCTAACAAAACGAATAAAAAACGTAGAGGAAGATTTTCACGTAAGAGGCTCCGTTTTTGAGTAAATTACTTTTCAAAATACGTTCGCGTCCGAATTTTACATATTCCTTTCCAATTTTCCATTCTTCGTGTTTTACAAATTTTTAAAGGTATAATTGAACAACGAATATACGAACTTTCAATAAAACATTGGTCGTTAAACTAGGTATAGCCCCCAAGTACTTTCTAACTGGATTTTTCCGAAAACGGCGATTCGTACGCAAAAATTTCATTCCACATTTTCGATTCGATTTTTCACGCTGAATCGTCTGCTTAAGTTTCATGATTAAATTTGAACAAGTACTCGAACATATCCACGAATCATCGCATAATTAATCGTTGGATAATAAAAACACTGAAATCTAATAAACTATCACGCATTGAAGAGCTAACTTTCTTTCCTGTCTTAACGGCACGTATTTTAACTCGTCGCTGCGAAGCAAACCGAAACAAAAAGATACATAATTATTAGATTATTACATTAAACATAAAAGATGGTGTAGCGGTAATTATTTTAACTTTTAGAATTCGTAATTGAATTGTTCTGCGAGGCAGCGAAGAGCTAAATAAAACCGTATCGAAGTCTCTACGAAAATAAATCTCAACGCGATCTTACTTCTTTCAATGTCTCTCATTCTCTCTCTCAAACGAAGTGCAACTTTTCTCAACTCGCTTATCTCTCTACAAACATTTCGATGCTCCGTTAGTTAATACAATTAGCACGCTTACGATTGTTTCATTGTTCGCAAGAAAAGAAAAAAAAAAAAAAAAAGGGAGAAGAAAAGAAATTAATACGTTATCAGAACGTATTTACACGAAACGAAGGAATCGCAAGGAAACACGTGCGATACATTATCATTACAATACTCGATGACCTTGATCGACTCTATCCTCTAACATCCTATATATAGAATGTACACGTGTATATGATTTTGTGTGTCCACCGCATGTATAAGTATATTTATATATATATAATATATATATATATAA
>NIJG01000029.1:4590369-4606672 GCA_002201625.1 Euglossa dilemma
ACACACGGGCCCCATTTAAACATTTTTCCCGCTTCCACCGATTTAATTACGTTATTCCGAATGAATCGAGTTTCATTTTTTTTCTTTTTCATTTTCCAAATTCGTTACTCCATCGTTCGAAACGCGTAAACACCACACTCGCACACGCCTTATAAATCGTCTTTCTGAGGCACATTTTCTATGCGTGATTTTCACGATTCGAAATTTATTTTTTTTTTTCTTTTTCTTTTTTTTCACAAAGTCGTTTGTTCTTTTCTCTCTCTCTCTCTCTTTCTCTCTCTCCACGCTTTCCCCCTTCGTCTGCTTTTCTCTTTTCCCCGTGCTTTGTTTTTAAGAAAGATCAGGGGGTCGGAGCGAGGATCGCGGAGCAAATCGACGACGACTCGACGAAACGATCGTGCGCTTCGACGACTCGCCTTCTTTTTTTCTTTTTTTTTTTTTTTTGCATTTTCATTACATACCTCTTTGCTTTCGTTTTTACACGGTTGATCACAGACAACGCGAAGAAAGAAAACGAATCGGAGGGAAGCGATCGCGTGGGATCGTTCCGTCGATCTTCCGTCGCGTTTTCGAGGGAGAATCGTGTTTTGTTTTTCTGTACAAATCGACCAAGTCGACGTTCCCCTGCGACGAGAACGCTTTTAACTCATTCTGAGAATTTATTTATATACACAATATCGACGCGGAGAAGCTGGTCAGATATAGTATTCGCGATAGAAAACGAATAACCATTGGAAAATCTAATACAAAATAAACGACGATACAAAGGCTATTATAAAATAGTTAATAATAAAGGTCTATACGTTTGGTTTCGAAGCTTCCCTAACAGGATAGACAACAGTCGTGATCCGAGAACGTCTGGTAGATTCTTTTAGTTTAGGTCTCGCGAGTTTACGATGGCTCTTTAAAAAAAAAAGAGAGAAGGAAAACGAGGAACACGTATTCGTTATTTTCTACTTAAAATACTATTTTCCGCAGCTCCGTTCGATGATACGTAACCCTAAGCATGGCATAAAATTAAACGTATCTACAATAATTTAAAGATTGCGATAAGGAACAATGTCGTTCGGGGACACGAGTTTGCCGGAGCTTCTTAAACGTACTCGAGATACATTCCAAACATATCCTATGCTCTCGAGCTCCCTTTCGTGGCGTAAAATCCAACGAAACGGAGAGTTCGGCTACTACCAAAACGCCGAACTCCTCGTAAAATAATTTCCCTCCGTCATATTGCTTTATACAGTTCGCATAAGTTCTATACCCAATCAACGTTACCTAAACCGCTAGGTAATGTGTCACAGACAACGAACTCGAAAAAAAAACAAAAAAAAAAAAAAGGAAAAAAGATAGTTCCAACTATCGCGGCTGGCGGAAACTTAGAACGGTCCCCGAGCGAAGTCCCGGAAATAGGAATGACGCAATGTGTGTCGCCCGAATCGGTCGAGCTTCGAAGGCAGCCAACGTTACAACATCACGTGAAATGCATACATATACATAGGAGAGATAGGAGGAGAAGGTGCTGTGTGAGCTTCGTCTACTCCACGGTAATGGTAGCGAGCCTCTTGGGCCGTTTCCCTGCCTTCTGTTTCCGGTGGATCTCCCTGAAGTCCACGTGGCTGGTCTCGCATGGCTCTATCACCGCCAGACCGTCCCCGTTCACCGTTTGCTCCTCGAGTTTCCTCTTCCTGGACCTGGTCACCGGGCCGATCCTGTTCTTGTACATCTCGCTGCATTCCACGTGCCTTTTATGCCTCTTCGACTTCGTCTCTTCGTCCTCGTCGCGTTTGCGTCGCTTCTTCGAAGGCTCCTGCTGCATGATCCTCGGCGAGTTCGAGTCGGAGGACGAGGACAGCGAGCTGAGGTACTCGTTCACCTTGTCCTCGCCGAAGTCGAACGCGCTCGGCTGCGCAGGTGACGCAGAGGTTGCGAGGTTTGTCGCTGCGCTAGGAGGTCGGAGGAGTTGTACAGAGGGACTGGAAGAAGTGGTGGACGCGGAGGACGACACGGAGCTGGAAGTGGAACGCTTGTGCAGCTTCCTGCGCTGTGCAAGTCTGGCTCCGTCCACCTCGCGCAACCGGAAGCCCTCTGGCTTCTCTAGCACAGCGTTCGCGGTGTCCTGCGTGACCACGTCCGACGAGGAAGTGGTCATGTCGAACGAAGAGGTCACGTCGAACGAGCTAGACTCGTTCAGCCAAGGATGATTCGCCAAGCCGCTGGCTGTCAGTCTTTTGCTCGGGTCTACGGTCAACAAGCCTTTCGCCACTTGTTTCGCGAAGTTGGACACGTGGCTCCAGGACTCGCTGTCGAAATCGATCTCACCTGCCCTGATCCTGGTGGCCAGGTCCGGCGAGCCTGTCCTGAACGGAGGCTTGCCGGACAGCACGGAGTACAAGATGGCGCCGAGGCTCCAGAGGTCGCAGCTCTGATCGTAGCCTTGCCTGGCGACCACCTCCGGCGCCGCGTAAGGAAGAGTGAAACAGGGCGTGTGCAGAGGCTCGCAGCCGCGCTTTATCCTCGCGAAACCGAAGTCCACGATCTTCACCGGCGAGTCCTCGCCCTCGTGGGCGAACACTATGTTCTCCGGCTTTAGATCCCGATGGACCACGCCTCGGGTGTGCATGAAACGCACCGCGGACGCGAGCTGTCGCATTATCCTGCTAGCCTGCTGCTCGTTGAAGGGCCTCGGCCTCCTCAACAGCTCTCCCCCGGACAACAGCTCCATTACCAAGTACGTGTGCGCTCTGTCCTGGTGCACCTCGATCAGCTTCACCACGTTCGGGTGGCCCTGACAGGTCCTCAGCAGGCTGGCCTCTCTCCCGCAGTCGATCCTGCGGCTCACGATCTTCACCGCGAACTCCTCCAACGTTTTCCTGTGCCTGCACTTGCGGCACACCGAGAAGCTGCCGTCGCCTAAGGCCTCTTCTCGAGGGTCCAACTCGTAAGCCTGGAAGAACGTGGACTCTTCGAACCTGGCCGCCAGGACGTCCGACGCCGAGGGTCTCTGAGGCTCGGTGTTCGCCTTCGTCGCCTCCTTGAAGATGTCCTTGCTCACCACGTTGTCCCCGAACAGTATAGACGGCGCGACGTACGAGTAACCTCGGAATATCTTGTCATGGTTGGGAGGGACCACTGCCGGGCTGTCGGCTGCGATCATCTTCGTGAACTCGTCCGAGAAGTTGCTGGTGTCCAGCTCGTGGGTGATGCGCGGCACGAACGGCGGCGGTATCTCGCGTCTCTCCAGGGCGTCCCAGCTGAACGGCGACGGCGCCTTCTTGAAGAAAGGGTGCTCCTTCAGCTCCTTCGCGTCCCCCGGACCGCCGCCGAGACGCTGCCGCGGGTCCTTGACGAGCAGACGCAGGATGAAGTCCCGGACGATCGGACTGAGGTGATTCGGAATCGGCGGGTCCGTCTTCAGTATCCGACGCGAGATGTCCTGTTGCGTGTTCTTCTCGCCCTCGACCGTAAAAGGCGAAGCGCCGGACAGCAGCTCGTACGTGAGCACGCCCACGCTCCACCAGTCCACCGCCTGCAAATCGGCCCTCGTTAAATATTTAGCATCGAAAATTATGCAGATAGATTATTCCTGGAACCTCGTTGTTGACCGAACGCGTTACGCGCGCCGGACGGATTGGACTTCGGATGGAGGTTCGTTCGAGCCTCTACCGAACTTCCACAACTCCCGATAGCGATCGTTAAATTGCAAAACGGTGAAATACCAAGGTTCGATGAGTCATGCTTCCACCAACTCTGCTATAATTGTTTCGCTCTCAGCGGGAAAACCGTTTTCCGTGGATTAACCCTTCGCGGTCCGAATTACATTTCAATTTTCTTATTAGCAGTCTTTAACGCTTTCGAATTCTTTACTTGGAATTTGCATTGATCCAAATTCGAGACAAATTTGATCGAATGTCAGTTTTATTTATGCTATTGGTATACTTTGTAATTTTCACACCGCAAAGGGTTAACATCGATTAGAGAATAAGGGTAAGACACGAACGGACGCTTTCCAGTGAGAATTTCCAGCATTTTCTCGCTTCCTCGGACTCCAATTTCGTCCAGATATTCCTCGCTCGCGTTTTTCCCCTGTTTTTCCCGTTTCGATACAGAAACGGAGAGAGGAAAGTAGCGATTCCTTTCGAGGAACCGCGGAGGAAGGAATAACGAATCGATAAAAATGTATCTGACAAGCAGGGAGTACGGGCGGCGATAACGAAGTTCCAGGAACGAAGGGAACAAATCGTGACGTAAATTCATCCTGACTCACAATATCGTGTCCCGCTGAGCCCCCTCGTACCACTTCCGGTGCCATGTACTCGATAGTTCCGCAAAAGGAGTAAGCACGGGCGTTGCTGTCCCTTTCGTGCGGCAGGAACTCTTTGCTCAGCCCGAAATCTGTTAACACGATATGACCCTCTTTGTCCAACAGAATGTTCTCTAGCTTAATGTCCCTGTAAATTATACCCAGCTGCAACAGAAAATGCAACATTGTGTGTTTCGCCGATTTAGCATGCCAGATAAGAGCGGAATATTTGAATAATTTATCCGGCAAACCGGCAATATTCGCGAACCGAGCGCGTGTAGCATTAGCAGCGCCGAAAATTATATCCCCTCCCCCTTTTCCCCGATTTACCGAGCAACCGTCGAGATTGAATCGTTTGCGAACAGGATAACAGGGGTAGAAAGTAGAAAATGGACAGATGTAGGTTAGATAGCCAAGGCTCAATTAGGCGGCCACGGGAAAAGGGGTATCTAATTGCTTCATTTTTTGCAATTAGCTTCGAGCCACGGTAATGAATTTTCAAGCACACTCTGGCGACTGGATTACTATAAATCTAAGTTTAATTAACTCGAGTGTAGGCTGAACTTCGTTAGAAAGGACTCGCTTTGCCTTTGTGTATACCTAAACGTACGGTTTCAAGGCCAAGGTTCTACAGTCCGGGAATAACGCGATAACAACGACGATTTATGCAATGCCTTGTAAACTATCAAAAAGAGAGCTTTCAGGTCTAAGCTAGTACGCGGTACAAAGATGGCAAACTATAGGTTGTAGTCCATTCAACTTCCTAAAATTACAGGTCTCATACAGTCGGTTGCAAAAGTATTCGAACAGATCGAAATGACAAATATTTAACGAAGAAAGCACGCTTGAATTTAATGACATAATCTACCTGCAGTAATTTTCGGTCATTATTCCATAATAATACTCGATCAAACCTGAACCTCTGCTATTAATTGTACTCCTTGCATCGTTACTTTTATCTACATTCGATATTTCGCTGACACCACACTCGCCGTTCGATTCTTTCGCGATTTTACCTGCTCGTTTCCAAGAGGTACCATTTTAAAAATTTCATCCGAGCAACCGATCAAAGGCGAAAACGTTCGCGTGTGAATTTTCGAATCAACAGGGTCTTCGGATTATACTCGAAAACCGCGCAGGGGAAGGACATTTACTTTGTGTAGATGCTCCAGTGCCAAAATAACTTCGCCGATATAGATTCGCACTTCGTCCTCGGTGAAGTGTTCCCGTTGATACAGATGCGTGAACAGCTCGCCTCCGCTGACATAATCTGCAAAAATGCGAAATACAGGGTTAAACTCCGAGCGGTGTCCCTCGGGATAAAGAGATCCGAGGATCTCAACGCGAGAGAGACCTCTCTCTCTCTCTCTCTCTCTTACTATCTCGCGAATCGTTCACGGCCATCCCGTGATAGCCGTTTGAAAGAAAACAGAAAGGTATGGAGAAAAGGGAAGGAAAAAAGGGAAATAGAGTAATTGTTTCTAGAACCGGTATGACGATACTTTATTCCCCTCTGTTTACCGTCTCTGGTAAACTCGTCAGCGAGATATTTGGCTGAAAGGTATGAAATATTCATCGATAAAGCGGCTGTGCAGGATTTCGGATTCAATTGTGCTCTTTGCAGAATGGGAAAGATCTCGAGTATTTTTGGATATTTTAATAAGCACCGATCGTTCGCTTCTGACAACCTTTTTACTCGAAACAGAATACGCTCTCATTGTCCACTCGAAAGAATTATTATAAGGTTACAAATTCTCCTGATTCGGAGACCAGAATAATATATAAGCAATAAAGAATCGCGCAAATATTTTTATTTGCGTAATGTGTAAAAATAAATTAATAAATTGGGTAATTTGGAATAGAACAAACCTTAATTTCGAAATTTTACAAGGAATCGGAAATTTTTAGTTTCGGTATCGCGAATTTTTAGTTTCGAAATCGCGAATAGTGTATTAAAAGTATAATTACGAGCAGGAGCTTGCCGATTTTCGTTAGATTCGTTAGATAATACGAAAAATGGTGTTTAATGCTTTGAAACGGTAGCCGACTCGCGCTATTACGAAAGGAAAAAATAATTCGCATATTGCGATATAGCTTCTGCGGAGAAATAATTGAGGAAGAAACGAAATCGCGGAATGATTGCACGCTTCTACGAGGGAGAAACATTGCACAACGTTGCACGGGCGACTCGAGGATGATGTCACGATTGCATCGTGTTTTGAAAACCGCCTTGACCATACGTTTCCTCGTCTCGGATTTTCACAAAAAAATCGCGATACAGCCGCGCACGGAGAGAAACGAGACTGAAATTTAGATGCAGCCAGAGACACAGTGGAAAATTTGTCGAGATTCCGCTGTTTGGTATAACGCGCCAAGAAGATTTGTTAATTGGTTCAATAAATCGCGTGTTTTCTATCCACTTCGCGGTAAATATCTCGACGTCGCTAATTCCCATTTTTTTTCCTTTTTTTTCTTCGCTGAAACTACAGTTTTTCACCGTCTGCTGCTGTTTATACGCGGCGTAAAATCTTTTATTTAATATATTAATACCAAACTTCGAATATTGCAAAATTCCGTGTATCTTTAAAATTACACAACTCGTAAATTAATTATACAAAAGAATCCTGCACTCAGCCGAAGTAAAGAAAAATTGAAACAGCAAGGGAAATAAAAAAAAAGAAATTGCGGAGGTACAAATGTCTTGTTTCGTAATATGCGGATTGAGAAGCCAGGTTGAAGCAGCAACCAGACCCAAAGAACGATCTGATCGGAAAAAAAATATGAATGTGTTCGTTCCTCGGATCGGATGGGACAATCATCTCGAGATTTCACCTAAAATCAGATGCAGCTTGGCGTCCGTTTGAAAGGCGTAATGCAGCGTAACTAAAAAAGGACTGTCCCGAACGGCCTCCAGAACTTGTCTCTCCGTCTTCGTGTGCTCGGTCGTCTTCTTTCTTTGCACGATGGACGCTTTCTTCAGGACTTTCATGGCGTAGAGGCGGCCGGCGTCTGTGCCCGTTCTCTTACGCACCAGGAACACCTTTCCGTAAGCTGCACAAAAGTTGTTTGTGNTTGTCGGGTACGATTCTTAAAACGATTAAACCACGTTCCCTCTGGATCGTTAATCGAACGCGAATTCCGCGGGGCTCCGCTCGTGAAGCGGCCATTTTACGTGGACGGCGTCTATTGTTGAGAAATTTCAATGGGAAACCGCCTTCGTGTATCCTTGGTTCGGATATACGGGGTGTCGATAAACTGTTGACGTAAAAGAAAAAGAAAACTATTGAATTTGGATTTTTAGATTGACGGCTGATATCTGTGAGGTTATGCTAGGGGAAATGGCAGAGGTTCGCTGCAACGGGTGTTTCGTATATGGTTTTGGGTTAGGTTCGATTAGGTTAGGTTTCTTGTAAAGTGTGATGAAAGATGGTGAGATTTTCAATCGAATTATATTATATTTTATATGACGCGTTATAGGGACTTTCGAAGGTTCGAAATTATAACTAGATAGGTGATATTAAACGGGGAATATCTAGGGAAAATGGCAGAGGCAGAGATTTGTTTAATACAGGAATTAATTATAGAGCGTCTCAGAGATGATTTTAATATTTGGAAAAGCAAGCAATTCTTAAAGTGTGTTCGAAGAAGATAGTTAGATTGATACGCTATAGAAAGCTTCAAAGGTTAGGTTATAACCAAAAACGTTAAAAGGTTAGGAAACTTCTAGAATCTGTTAAGGAAAATGATAAAAGCTTGTTTAATGTTACATAGGCTGTTTCAAAAGTGTTTTCAAATTAGGTTCATCGTTTGGAATGTAAAAGTCCACAGACAAATGATAAAGTGTGTTAGGGTGGATGATGAAACTTCGGTAAAAATTCTACAGGGCGTTTCAATAACGACAAATCTCTATCCCGCTCTAAATCCCACTACAAACGAAAAACTACACACTCGACGCATTTTCTACAACCAACACACGATCCTCGTTCGCGTATTCAAATATACCACGATCTTATTGAAACACCCTGTACATCGCGACAGCCACTCCCATCCCGTGTCTCTCTGAAAAACTCAAATTCAACTCTCGCAGTATCATTTTGCCACATTTTATCGATCCTCGCATTCCACGTTTCCTTCAACCCTCTAAACAGCGCGGTTTCATGGCCACTCCGTGGTGCGAAAACGCAAAATGGCCGATGATAAAGACGCGTGCCGTTTCGCGAAAGACAAACAAACGTTTCCGCGGCGAGAAGGGGGAGATAAATAAAAATTCGCCAAACGGCGACGCGACGACGCGAGAACGATCATTGTCGGAAAATTCGATCGAACCCGAAGTCGAAGTCGAAATGCGAACAAATTTTCAAGAAAAAGGGACCCAGGAGGGGAGAATAAAAATTCTCACCAGACGGCGTCGCGACGACGCGGAAACGTTCGTTATCGGAAAATTCGATCGAAACCGAAACGCGAAATATTTTCAAAGAAAAGGGACTCACGGTTGCCCTGTTTTACGAGACGCAAACAAACGTTTCTGCGTCCGAGGAGAGGGGGTTAAAAATTCGCCAAACGGCGTCGCGACGACGCGGAAACGGTCGTCGGCGGAAAATTTGATCCAACCCGAAGTCGAAGTCGAAACGCGGCAAATTTTCAAGTGAAAGGGTCGCCCGTTTCGCTTAATATCGCTATGATAAAGGATTTGGTTGACGTACCTCCGGTTCCAAGGACCTTCAGAAGATCGAAGTGCGTCATGTCTACCCTCTGGCCTCCGCTGTCTGCCAGGTTTACTGCAATCAGCAAGAACACACGGTTTTACTTCCTTCCGCTCGATCACGCCTCCTCGATTTAGGTTATGTTACATTTCGTTTTGCTGCTTACCAACCTGATACAACGGCCGTCGAAGGTGAACACGAAGGTTAACACGAAGGTCAGGGGAAATGGGAAATGGAGAACGTGGGTCGAGGATGGAAAGTCAGAGGTTGCACGGGCCAAGGGTGAAGGTTGCGCTCTTCGCCGGGTTTGCGATATTATCGTACACGGGAACTTGGGTCTTCCGGGGGATACTTAGTTTTTTAGGTTATGGTTGTGGTTGAGGTTAGGTGTCATTCGGCCGCCGTGCGTTGAAATGTGATAATTAAATTAAATTATGGATATATACACGACGATATTTAGGTTTCAGGTTATGGTTAATGATCGAAGTTTGGTATCGTTGGGATATCGTTTGTCGAAATATAATTTTTGAGGGCACAGGCTATACTTTCATATCCCTAAATTTAATTTCTATTTAGATTTTTTATAGTAGAAAGCAAAGACAGTGTGTCTCGTTTAAGAAATCGTAAAAATTCAAAAGCTGCTAGTTTCCTTAAAGAAATTTTTCTAAACAACGACAGGTTTTACATTTAAACGAATTAAAGAATTAATTTTGCTTAAGATAGCGTAAAATATTGCGAGTAAATCAAATTTTTGGCTTAAATCACCTCCATAGGTATCGGCAGATATACTCGACAGAATCAAATTATATATATATATTTATTTATTTATTATTGTTATTTATATATACATATCTTCTAACACCTTGATCTTTTAATAACTCCATATCTCTTAATTCTATTTTTATCTCCGCACACACACGCGCATACACACACGTACACACAAAATTGTTAACAAAGGCGTCGAATAGATACGGTCTAGAGAAAAAAAAAAATTGATTAACGGTCGTCTTCGCTCGGGAAAATATTTTATCTGAGATAAAAGAAGAATTACGATAACGTGTAACAGACACGTTACATAAGATTGTAGTGGAAAAAATCCTCAGGATATCTGGATGAAACAAACGTTCCTCGCTTTCTATCGAACCGTCATTGTCTGCAAGCTTCTAGGAATAGAGCAAAGCTTCTTTTCCTACGCTTTTCCGCGACTTTCAATCGGATCCGGGAATTTCGAACGGGGAAACGACGATTCTCTAATTCGTTTTCTATGGCTTCCAGAAAACGGGCCGCTAACTTTCATCGGGGCTCGGTTATCGAAATACTGTTAACCGGGACTTTCTATTTGACTGCTTCCACAGCCGGACTTTCGATCGGCCGAACTTTCGTCCGGCGTTACTTTCGAATAATCGATTGACTATCTCTGCCCGATTAACAGCAGGAAGTTTTTCGCCGGTTCGATTCGGATCGGAGCCGCCTCTGGATCTCATCGATAATATCGCATGAAATATGGACGCTTCCGCGTCGATGGGAGATAACGCCGCGGCGAGGAAAATTCGAGCTTTCTTAGATTCGAGCCCGCGTCGAGTTCCCGTTCGGAGATAAGCGCGAGTTAAATTTACCGCGTGTTAGACAAGCGTTGTATTTTCCATATAAACCGCGCAGTACAGGTTATGTTACGTCCGACCGGAGTGGTTTCATAGAAGATTCAGGCTACCTCGGAACAAGAGGCCGAGTTACGACCGGGTCTGATTTAAGCCTAATTTAAAATTAGATTATATTCGGTTACGCTAATTTCCCGGCTATTTCGAGCCATTAAGCCGGTCTCGAAACGTATTTAATTATCGTAGAACGCTTGTTGTAAGATAGACATCGCGCCTTATCTTCAGATTAAAAACCCGTTACCGATACGAACATTTCCTGAAAAATCCGTTTGGAAACGAGCGAATTTCGCTGACGCGTTATCCGAGTCGCGGAAATCGTGATATAAGCGACAGAGACGAGGCACAAAGGCCTGACGGAATGATAGAAATGATAATTGGAAAGGCAGAGGAGTTTCATTGACTCCCACGATTAACTTTCTGCTCTAATTAATTCACGTTTTCTACCGTGCTAATCGATGAAACGCGTTAGTTCCGTTACGAAACGCCACGCCGCCATCTTCCTTTTCCTCTCGCGAGCCATCTTCATCGCTCGTCATTTCGCCAACGCGATTCCACTCGTGTTTACTTCGTTTACGCGTTTCCGTTCTTCCTTTGCTTTCCTTATCATCTGGTGAAATAATCTAGGGTCCCCTAGATCTCCTGATCGCTTTCTTAGGTTAGATCGTCTTCGGTCGAAGCATTTTCAAACGCCTATTCTCCGATATCTAATTCGAATCCACGTCGCGTTTTATTTTTAACCTTCTCTCCCTTCTTTCTCTCTCTCTTCCTCTTCCTCGTATCTTTTTTCTTTTTTTTAATTCTTTTTTACGCGGGAGAATGGTCTCTCGCAACGAACAGACGCTTCCTGAGAGCTAGGCAATCGCGTGAATCTCATTGGACGGAGATAAGGAAAGAAATTCGTGATCATGGTAATGTTGCTATAATAAAGTCCCGATAATACGCGGACTTAACTTTATCGTGGTGTCTCGTATCTAATTCACAGGCGGTTAAGACCCGTTCGGGAATATTAAATTTAGCGTGCGCGGTTTCGCTCGCGGCCGAACGCGACAGGGACGCCATGCTTCACGCCCGCGAACTTATTTTCAAGTATCCAGTGATATATAGCCGGTGATAAAAGAAATTATTTCGGGACACGAGCAGTCACAATAGTGAGTGAGGAAAATATTTCGTCGGAGAGACTTTACGAGTCTCCTCGCCGTTTCGTTCGTTTTTCCAAGCAGATTACAGGAATTTCGAATAATTCTCCGCATAACGAAACGTAAATATAAGAAACTATGTTTCGTAACTAAAGAATTATATAATTGATCGTTTCTTTAAAAATAGATCAGGAATTCTTATAACTATTCGAATTAAAAATATTAAAAAAGAACCAATTATTCCTGATCATATAGCCAATATAAAATGCAAAAAATGATTTTTACCTCTAGCTTTCATTTTCATCGTTATCGTTATTCGTATATTCGAAAGCTGAATCAGATGCTTTCAGCGATATTTGAGAAAATGCATCTCCACGGATCGAAGAATTTTTGAAATTATAATATCCCAAAGACAAAAACGGTTAAATATTGAAATATTCAACTATTTTCCTCGTTGCGTCGCCGACGCAAATTTTAGTCGCGACACGAGCGTAATTGCGATTGCTCAAGGCGAACGAGGATAAAATTTCTAACTATTCCAACACACTCCAGTTTAGATCATTTTCGTGTGACTACTCGGATAAAGCGAGTAGATAAAAACGGCTGAAATTCGGCTTGAAGCCCGGAGAAATGGGGGAATTTTAAGAAATTGTTGGAAAGGGAGAGGAAGAGAAAGGGAAAGCTCGGTAGAATTGTGTCAGACGGCGCCGATTTCGTGATTTCGAAATCGTTTCCTAGGCTATGATTGTAATTCTGAAAAAAGTTCCGGCAAGGTCGACGAAGGTAATTGCAAAATGGCTGTTGCACGGTTACCGAGGTTCGACTATGGAATCGGACTGCGATCCTGACCTTGTGAGATGAAATAAAAGACGAAGAAAGAGGCGAGGAATTCGAGATTTTTCGGATTTACGATTTCGTTTATTTCCATCTTTTCTCTCTTTATTTTTCGGTTTCGGGCAGTGTCTTTAACTAGGGTTCTACAGGCGAGGGACTTTCAGCCGAGTCGGCTGCAATCATTCTCATCGTTCGTAATTACTAGTTGCAACAAACATTAGTGGTAACTATTCATTAATATTCTAAAGCACGTTATCCGTAATTGCAGATGGCTGAGAGCGATTATTTTCAACGCAACTATGAGATTTTATTAAGAGGATCGTAATTTTCATACGATTGGTACATCCTCGGATTATCGTTTAAAATTTCCAATATTCGTAAATGGGAAAAGAAATCTGTCGGAACATGTCCATTAAAATTCATCACGCGTAGCTGCAAATCATGATAAATATTAATTCCAAGCGGCGATTAGTATTTCAAAATAGGCAGTCGTATCTATGCATAGTTGTCAACAAGTATTTTCAAATTAACATTAAAATTCCGTTTAAGAAGTGATAATTGCCTACAGACCGGTTAAGTCTCGAAAACTTAACCATATAACTTCAACCACATATATCGACAAATCTCTCAAAATTTCGAAAAATTCTATCAGAAGAAAAAAAAAAAATATCGCGCAAAATTAGCCGAATTCATTCCCAAAATAAAAAACAAAAAAAAAAGAACTCGGAAAGTTGACTCGGTAACAGCGTGGAAAATTCGCGTGATCGTGGAGAGGCCACCAATGGCGGCGGACCCGAACTCGACCTATCGTTCACCATTGCAAGCGTGGTTTTGGTGAGTCGCAATGGCCGTTGGTTGGGAAATAAAATCGCGGCGTGGAGAATAGCGAGGGGCCGGAGGTGGAGAGATTTGTCATCCGTCTCGGTGTGGCCGGATCGCGAAATATCGCGTGGCACGGCGGTCGTTCAAGGTGTCGTGTGCAAAGGTGGATGCACCTGCAGCTAATATCGGCAGGTGTGCAGGCCTGTGCGTAAATACGGCCCGCTAGAATGCAGCTGTGTGGTTTAAAATGGCCCGCGAAAGGACGGAGACACACGGCGCTAGTGTAGCCCGGAAGCGTTAGATCGGTGTTCCATTTCGAATCATGTTCGGTCTCGAACGGACCGTGACTTCGTTCCAATCCAACCGTGAAATGTGAAACAGCCCGTTGGAACCGTATTTCTTTCTTTATTTTTTCTTTTTTTTTTTTTTTTTTTTTTTTTTTTTTTTTTTTTCACGATGGATAAATTGTTTTCGGAATGTTGCAAGTCTCGCTTCTCTATTTTATCGCGTTCTTACGTGTTCAGTGATGGCCTTGATTGATCGTTTAGATCGAGTGTTGTTGCTAAATGCCGAGGAATCGTATGATTTGTTCGATTAAATTCGATTAATCGAAATTAATCGGGTGGAGGTGTTATTTGTGAGGCGAAGAGAATTTTTCTTTTTTTTATAGTAGGAACGATTGGTCGGTTTGTGTGTTGTATTTAAGAAAGGGCACTTTGAGCTTTACTATTGATTTCCGTGGGTCACCGCCAGTGACCTACGCAAGAGTGGAGGTGTTTAACTCCACCTACCTGCTTGATATTTACTATTCACTCGGAAAACAACCTTCGATGACCCTTGACTAACCTTTAGCATCCCCGTTCAAACCCTCTTAATGGTACAATTTCAATTTGTGTAAAGAGGGATTATTTTAAATGAAATTTTAAATATCACGAGACTAGGGAAAGAATTATTAAAAAATTGTTCTTGATCGATTTTAAGAAACTTTCGAACTGAATCGATACATTTATAGTCGGAGAATATAAATATAAAGAATCTTAAATATCAAAGAATTAACCACGAATAATCTTCAAAGACCTTGGATAACTTTACCTCACCCTATATTATTCTGCTAGATATTAAAGATCGATTAAAAATAAATGTATTATTTTTATAAATTAAAACGAAACATAAATAAATTAAAGAACAAAAATAAAAAATGGCGATAAAAAACTTTCGTTCAACTTTATTCTATTCCTAGGTAAATTAAAATCTACCGGAAGATTAAAAAAAGAACAAGGATACAAAGATATTAAGAGATTGATCTAAAATAAAATGTAATGCCCTTGAAAGGTTAAAATCGCGCGTCGAGATTTTCGTCACTTCGCGAAAGGAACGTCACCAATGGTGCTTTCACTTCTTCACCCTCTCCCCCTCGCCATCTCCCTCGTTCGTGTTTCACGTAACGATCCTTCTTCCATTTTTCTTTCCTTTTTTCCCTTTCTCGTTTGCACGATTACGTGAACACGGTGAAATTTCGTCGAGCTCGCCGACATCCTAAAGCCTCCTCCGTGGAACCTCTGCACGACGTTCGCTCTTTCCTTCTCTCGCGCACGCGTCGAAACTTCGCATTAAAAACACGCGAGGCGATTTCGACGCGAAACGCGACCGCGACACGCGGCCCACAGAGTACGGGTTTCGTTAATTGTGCAACGAATTTATCGACGTATCGATTCGTCTCATAAGCGCGGGCACTCGGTAAAATTTTCCCGGCGAAACCGCTGGAAAACGGTTCGCGAATTTCCTCGCGTTGCTGCTGCCAGCGCATAGCTATAACGCGTGGGACATGATTAACACGTTCCCGTGTCGCGCTGCTTTCGTATACTGGTTTCTATTCTGCCTACGTGTGCCGCGAATTATTCGTGTTGTCATTCGTCTAATA
This sequence comes from Euglossa dilemma, assembly GCA_002201625.1. Lineage (NCBI taxonomy): Eukaryota > Metazoa > Arthropoda > Insecta > Hymenoptera > Apidae > Euglossa > Euglossa dilemma. The sequence goes on from NIJG01000029.1 coordinate 4,605,744, forward strand.
GAAAATGCACAGGGAACGTTAGCGCGACGAACGGAAAGTTTACTGTGGGTCAGCGGCGACGGATTCGCACGAACGACCGTCTGATAAGCGAATTAACGACTGGAGGGTCTAAATATGCGCGAACGACTGCGAGCATCGCTACCGCGCATGCGTCCACCGCGTTAGGAGAGTCTGCGACGGAAATTTTACTCACTGCCATATTGCAACAGGTGTTTGCCGCGCTGTTTAAATACGAGTCCCCGATTCTACGATAAAACGTGTAAATATCCGTTCGTTAAGAAAATCTACGCTCCTTACGCACGTCTCTACCTTCCATTTACGATTTTCGAAGATACGGACCCCTCTGACGTACGATCGAATTAAAGAAATTCGGAAATATGAAAGTCCTTATGCACGGTTTGTGATTTAACATTGAAACACGTCTCTCCGGGAAGAAAAGTTAGTTAACCTCTTGGCATCGATCGACGCGCCTGGCACTTGGTGCGTTCCTTATGCCAAAGTGTACGATAACGTGCCAAACGTGTTTAACGCTAAGGGGTTAAAACCTTAGGAGAATATGCTCGTTTTCGATAAATGAGAAAATGATATTACTAAACACAGCGAGGTATGAAAGTCTCTTAGGTACATCTTCACGCGAGGATTCGAAATGTATAAAGCGATGCCTTATTCATCAGCTTTCTGAATTATTTTAACTCTTTAATTGTATGCAACGATACATTCATACATTATACGTGTACGCGTTGTTACTAATTCGACTATCTCGAATCGCTGGTACATTCTTGCATGGAAAGTCGATTTAAATAAAAGTCGTATATCATCCGAGAATCCGCGGTAAGTAATCCGTAGCTGTACATTTTTTCTCGAACAAGCAGACGGATTAAAAAATCAGAGATTACTCGGTTTCTTCTCGAACAACACGATCAATCTCA